>BSDF01000002.1:131180988-131400988 GCA_027925045.1 Hypotaenidia okinawae | reverse complement strand
TTTTTTTCTTGGATTTTAATGGCACAGATTAAGTAAGTTCCAAAACTATTAGAAGAGATTTTTGTTTCCCTTGTTCTCTAATTAATGTCAAAGTGTTGAAAAAAAGCAAAACCACTGTTTTGAATAAATTTTTAGTGTTGGGCTGAAAGAAATGCCTGCTGCCTGTGACCATTATTCTGCAGAGTTAGTGTACATGCAAAATAAACCAATATTCAATAACATACACTTAACTCAACCCCTCTGATTTCTTCTTAACTTTATCTTATTTTAGATGCCAGTATTGTGAATACTTGGTATTTTCTGTAGTGGAGATAAGCTCTGAAGTAGACAACAAAAAAGTTCTATTATTTTGTGTTATTAGTCCTGTTAAATGACACAATACCATAGCTGAAGCACTTGAAGAAAACTAAGACAAATACTTTTGAAATATGCCTAAAATGAAATGTTGGGAAGTTTCCTAGAGTCAACTCAAAATATCAGTTTGTAACACAAGTGTCCCTAGCACTAGCATTCCTTGAATAAAATTGTAAGGCATAACAAACCAGTTCATTTTTAACTGGCCACTAGACTAAGATTCAATTGAAAAAACAGTGCAACGCGTCGTTCAACTCATGAGAACGCTACCACATGACATGAAGTGCCTCAACACTTTCACTTAGTTTGTATAATCAATATTCACTATAAACAATTTTCATGGACTATTCCTTATTCTGTAAAAGCAGTGATCATTAGTAGTTGCAAAATATTTTATTCACTAGAGACTGTATCATGCATTTAGCCACCATCCTGAACAATGTGCAAAGCAGACCACTGTATATGTCTACATATAAGAAAAAGTTCCACATCAGAATTATGCCCTAAATTATAAATACAGATTAAAGACATATAAAAATCTCTTCAAAGCAGATGTAATTTACTCATAGTGATTTACTTACAGTTTATTCTAGAAAGTATATGGAATATATTAGTCATGAAATTAGCTACTGGTATTCAAGAAGTATGCATAGTAGGTGATGCCTAAAATTAAAAAGTCCCATTTTTGTCCAGTTATCTTCAGGTGATCACAAATAAACTGTAATTACCTCTTGCATGGTACATTTAAAGGTTACAGTATGTAGACACTGCTGCAGTTTTGTGCTTGCATTCCAGTGGCTATCTTGTGTGTGTGGTTTGTTTTTATATGGTAGGCATTGACATATCCAAAAGAAAAATTATTTCAGTTCTAAACGATGCTAAAATATGCTTAGGTTTTTCTAACTTTAGTGAGAATAATAACAGTGGGAATAATTCATTGGGGATCTAGAACTGGGTCATTACTAAGCATTGAAATAGCTGTGTTCTGCAGCTCCATTTACAAGAGTCATGGGCCCCAACACAAACCAAGGGCACTCTACATATGTTCTTGTTGAGTTTTAACTTAAATTTTGGCACTATTAAAAATAACCAGGAACTTACCATGGAAATAATGACAGTTGACAAGAACTCATACTCCTTGGGAAGCCAGAAATTCATCAAAATAGGTTTTAGAAGGAACAGCAAATATTTTTTGTATGAATAAATAAAATTTCTTGTAAAGGCACAAGAGATTATTCTATTTTGCATGATACAAATAAAACTGTCCTCACAAAATTGCAATCTTACACAATTTATGGTAGTTTCCCATAAATTACACAAGCATATTGGAAGCTTGTTAATAATTAAAAGTCTTTTACTTTTTCAACTTTCTGATAAGTATTAGAGTAAATAATTTCCAGTCTTCATCTGACATGACATCTAACCAATACAGGCATCATAAAATAAATAATTTATGAAAAATATTTATTTAAAGAGCTGTAATTTACCTTGCATTTACCATATGCCATTCATCCAAGTATCAATATAAAATATTCATTAGAGAAACTCATTAAAACAAACTTCTATACAATGAGGTGACGGGCCAACAAAAAACATCAATCATTACAGGGGTTTAAGTCGTTATTAGTCCATCTACATAAACTAATATTTCAAGGTAAAAAATTATGAATATTTTTACATTTACACTGGAATCACTAGAGCTACATTCGAGTTTTTTTCTTCACCTGTTTCATGAGGCACAAGCAGTCCATGACAGAACACAGAGATCTAATTTATTAATGATGAATAAATCTGATGTAATAATTAATGGGAAATCTATAGCTAATCTTAATGGAAGAATAGCTAGGCATATAATGATATTTAAGTTTGGCATAAAATACCTTACTGCATGCATTTCAAGCAGGGAAATTATTTGTGAATATATGCAACTCTAGAATAACGGATGTGTACCAGGTATTAAAACAGCGAGGACTTGCCACACTCCAAGGAATCTTCTATAATCCTTAGTAACACTTTTTTTAAACTCTACCTTAGATTAGTGAGATGATATATATGTGGGTAAACATCAAGAAGAGTATATGCTTTCAACATGCCCTCAATGAAAACTAACTATCCTGAGTGAAAATTCTTTAAGTAAGCAAATAACATGACTTCAGGTCTAAATTCAGAAAATACAGTATGCCACATCAGCACACTTAGAGTATTCACCTACAAAACTGTGTACCTCACTCTCATATATAGATTCTTCCACATTAGGAAGTTCTGTTAAATATCTGCTTCGCATAGACTGTATTTCTATTACAGTGTTGATCTGTGATTAAATGCTCTAATAAAATTAACTGGCTTTTCTACAAACAGAACATCTGGAGCAATGTTTAATTTCATGTCAAACATATACAGGAAACACCTGTCTAGGTGAAGTAATTTTTAAAAAAATGACATTAATCCATCTGTTGTGGAAATGCATGTCACAGTTGTCACATTAAAAAGCAATATCAACAAACACAGAAACCTTAAATTACTTTGGAAGGTAAGTCTTCTAAAATTAACAAAAAAGTTCATTAATCCAAATGTTATCATGTCAGTCTGATTTCATACTGAATAAGATATCCTTTTTCTCTCAAGATTAAAAATGTCTTTCAATTATTGCATGATAAAACTTCCAGATGTGAAGTTAAGCTATATAATTAGAAGATTAAAAAGTGCTTTGTGACTCTTCCTAAGCGCCTGTACAAAATAATGCCTTAAAAGACTCTTAAGATAAATAAAATACATTGTATATAAAAGGAAAAAAAAACAGAGAAATTAGTTAAGTATGGCTGGTATTTTGAATTGACCCTCATAAATTCATGTAAGACACAATGACTATGATCATATGTTTGTTCAAAAGCACAAAAAATTAATATGACACATGACAGAAATGTTCCTATTTTGTGGGATTTTTCCATTAGTTTTTTTCTCCAAGATACTAATAATTTTAAAATACTTGTTGGGAAGACAAGACCAAAAGAACTAAAAAGTAATAACTGGGATGTTCAAGAAGGTTATGTGGCCTTTATGACAGAATTCCTGTGCCTTATATTTTTTCATGATGTTACTAACTTTCAATTAACTTTCTGCCTACAAAAGCCTTTAAAGGCTACAAGCAAGTCTGTTTCTTCAATTGAGGTAAAATCTATTAAAAGCAATAAAGAGAAAAAAAAAAAAAGATTAAGATTAGAAAAAAAAAGAGATTCCTGCTTCAAAGAATATTATGATAGGAGCAATAAAGAAACTTCATATGAGCAAAGATTAAAAATCATACATAACAATGTTGTAAAATGTCCTCTGCCTCATCTGGTACTGTCTGACATTAAAGACAAAACAAGCAACCATCTAAAGTTTATTTCTCCTCATTAACAATTTGTTTTCTCTTTTGCTTCCCCTTTCAGATACTTTTGATCACAGATAATATTAGGTACTTCTTTATTGTATAATTTCCATGTATTTTCTATTTCAAAACAAAGTATTTTGTATCTTCTTAAGTACATTGTGAAGTATAGAGTCATCTGAGGTGATGGATCTTTGAGATGGGTTAATAAGAAAATTCATCAGGGAATATACAACCAAAACACCAGGTTTTTTGAGTACCCTAAAAGTACACTGGAAGTTGTTTTTCGACTGAAGTTTCTAGATCTTCCTGTACCATTACCAGCAATAGGAGGATGAGAGAATGGGGAGGGGTTTGCAAGGGTCTACTTCACCAGCCAAAGTAATGTTGAGACCTACAAAGCCAAAAGTAGGGATAAGAAGACAAATAACTATGGCAATCTCTGCTTGCATGTCAAGGGGTCTCAGAAGAAACCATGGGGCTTATGCCTTACATGCTCCTGTTTGCAGGAGGGTGAGAGAGCTCCTTGATCTTCCAAGGGACAAGCAGAAAATCATGCTGGAAGCATCAGAGGAGTCAGTAGTACCATATGTGCTGGACTTCCACAAGAGAGTAAGTGGGTTTATGGCCTTAGCGCACCATAATAACCTTGCTGAAACACAGCAAAAGCAGAAAATCTGCTATGATTGACAACTTAAGGCTTAGACATATGAGGTGGGGCAAAAGGTCATAGTTCTGATCCCAGCTTGGCAGCAGAACTGTAAACAGACTAGGAGGGACCATTTAACAGCATTAGACAGGTCAACAATATTATCTCCATCATACAGCTTCCAGAGAGATAGTGGAAGCACAGAGTCTACAGTTTTAAGACTCGCAAGCTCTAGCAAAGACAGGAATTTTCTTCACTATGTGTGGGCACAGTGTGAAATAGAGGTAAAATTCATAATGGATTTAATGGGAAGAGCAAAAATATACTATGGTAGAGGGGAAGATTTCCCCACTTCAAGCCGTATCCATGAAGGGAGTTGAGAGGACAGCGGTGCCAAGTTCTGTCATTGATGTGCTCCAGACAAGCTGGGGCAGAACTCCACAGTAAAGCCATGGGTGAGGCTTGATTCTTCAGAGGTACAATTACAAGGTCATATGAAAGTGATGCACTGTGTAACAGCTTCTTATGGGCTGGACCTAATGTCTTAATCATCTTCTCATGGGTGTTTTTGTGATGGCGTTTACAGCTATTTGCTTTGTTGTAGCAAGGTTATTTGGAATAGGACACAGGACAGTGAAATTTTGGTATTTATATTATCAGAAATGGTGAAAGGAACCCATTAGAGATCAATTTTATAAAAGAAAATAATCTAACTGCTCTCTAAGACCTTTTAAATGGTGTGTGACCATTAAAAGATTGTTACTTATAATCTCCCTAGACATTTTCAATCCTCCTTGTGGTACTATTAAAAGCAAATACACATAATTAACACCAATATGCTCAGCACATCAGAACAACAAATTCTATTTTACTAGTGAACTCTTTTCATTCTTAATGCCTTATCTTACGTTAAGTAGCTTAGTCAGTCTTCAGCTACTACAGATTGGAAATGACAGTGTGACCTCAGCTGGCATTAGGAGACAGGGAAATAAAAAAAATGAGGGTCATGCTCTTTCAGTACTAAAGCTGGACAACTCAGAAGTAGAGAAGAAATCTACCTCTGAAGCCTCTGTGATGGCAGTGTGTGGTTCTAATTGTGAAATAAAGTATGCACATTGCTTGGGCTGCAGTTGGCGGCAACATACACCTAGTGTTACTGTGTCCATTCTCAGAAGACCACAGCCATTGGGGTGGTGCCTTGCTGCAAGCAATGCCGCTTCCCAAAAGAGTTGGAGAAATGGAACTATAGAATCATAGAATCATTTAGGCTGGAAAAGACCTTTAAGAACATGAAGTGCAACTGTAAACCTAGCATTGCTGAGCCCACCACTAAACCATGTCCCTAAGCACCACATCTATGTGTCTTTTAAATACCTCCAGGGATGGTGACTCAACCAATTCCCTGGGCAGCCTGTTCCAGTGCCTGACAACCCTTTTGGTGAAGAAATTTTCCTAATATCCAATTTAAAACTCCTCTGACAGAACTTAAGGGGCAACGGTACAAGCATAGGAAGTTCCATGTGAGTATAAGAAGAAACTTTTTCACTGTGATGGTGATGGAACACTGGAACAGACTGCACAGATAAGTTGTGGAGTCTCATTCTCTGTAGACATTTAAAACCCACCTGGATGTGTTCCTGTGTGATTTGTGTCTTGGTGATCCTGCTCTGGCAGGGGGGTTGGACTGGGTGATCTTTCAAGGTCCCTTCCAACTCCTAACATTCTGTGATTCTGTGAAAACTTGAGGCCCTTTCATCTAATCCTGTCACTTGTTACCAGAGAAGAGACCAACATCCACTTGCCTGCAGCCTCCTTTCAGGAAGCTGCAAAGAGCAATAAAGTCTTCCCTGAGCCCCCTTTTCTCCAGACAAAACAACCCCAGTTCCATCAGCCACTCCTCACAAGACCTGTTCTCTAGACTCTTCACCAGCTTTGTTGCTCTTCTTTGGACATGCTCCAGTCACCTTCATTGTAGTGAGGGACCCAACCCGCACAGAAGGCTGTTGCAAAGATTTACAGGGTAAAGCGAGTAACCTTTCATTCTCTCCTGGACTTTTTTATTTGCAGAATCTATAACTTCTTGCATAAAACTCTGATTTCAATCATTTTGCCAATGGCTGCCTCCTTCAAACACAATGTAACAATAGGCATAATGCTTTTATTAAATGTGCATTCAAATCTCTTCTAACAGTTTAGATCTCTTCACAAAAGATTAAAATATGAGAACAATTTTTAGCCATTTCTTAATTCTATAAGGAATCTATAACAAATGTTCTTTCAAGAGATGATGTCTGCTGTCATTCTACTGTCATGAATAAATTAATTAAAGCCTCATTTATCTAGTAGTTTTAGTCCTTTCTTTCCTAACTGTCATTAATAATGTTGGGAAAGATTCACAAGATGCAAAAATAATTTTAACCTGGTGGAAACATTTTTTAAACTGTAAGAAACATCTTCACTTATAAAGACAGTTGAATATTTACACAGGTCTCTCAAATTCTACCATTACAACAACAGTATAACCAATCATTGTGCTAACAATGATGGCTTTGATGATCATGTTTGTTTCTTTCCACAAGTGAATACTTAAAGAGCTGTCTTTTTGGTGCACCACAGTTATAGAAAGTCAGAGATCAGTACCAGATTAAGGAAGGTTATAACACGGCCCAAGAATATATCCAGGGGAGAGAAGATTTAACCATCCACAGCTATGAGCTGGGTTTTTTTGTTGCTATACCACAATCCAGCTGAGAAAACAACTAATCAGGTCAATATAACACTTATCCTACAGCTGCAGGCTAATTCTCCCTAGAATGAGAGTCAGTTGTTACCACTTGGTAATAAGGTACTGGCACTTGACTGTGAGTCAATTCTGTACCTAGACTGTGTATTCCTGTTATCTGAGCTAATATGGAGAAGAACATGGCCTTCCTTGAAAGCTACTCCAAGAACTAAGCTAAGTCACTTTGGACATCCAGTTGTGGAAAAACTTCAGAGAGTCAGTTTATAGTGCTTGGTGTGGCAGAAGATGGACAAGAGGATTAAGGAGAACAGCACTGAAAGATTAGTTTCGGGGAAGAAGTCAGGGACATAGGCAGGAAACATTCCTTGGGTTGCACCTTATTTGCTGTCTCACATTAGTGTTCTCATTCCTCATAGACTCATCATGATGTGCCTTCTGGCTTCCCATACCATGCTTGCAACCTATGCAAGGGATTCCAGTCAGACAGATTAAACATATTTGCCTGGTGACCCATTTTTATTATGCCAGTGCCTATGGGCTTGGAGTGCAGCTTTAACTCTAAATGTTCTTCACAGGTGCTGCACAAACCAACAACCCAAAGTGATATCAGCAGTGCTCTCTCTTCCATCCTGGTTTGGCCTTATAATGATTTCTGCCAGGCTAAGGAAGAGCTCACCTAGAGCTACAAGAAGTGGGCAGAGCATTAGAGGTTGTGAGAAGAAGAATGACCTTACCAGGATGTTGCAAGAAAGCCAAGCAGTTAGAGATATCATAATGCCTTTGATGGAGAGTGTGATCTTGAATCCCCTTGCAAAGGGATTTTCAGCATGTTTCAGACTCTTCATTACAGACATCTTCATGCTTCAGGCAAATAGGGTCCCAAACCCCTCCAGACCTCTGGGTAACTTGGCAAGCTGTCTACTTCTCCAGTCTAGGGAGGCTAGTTAGGAAGCTAAAAATGTGCCTGTGGGTCAAAGACAGCACTTACAATAGAGGCAGGGATGAGTGTCCTGGGATAACTGCCTCAGAAGTAGCTGACTGAGGAGAGAGAAATTTAAAGAGCAACCAAGTGTGAGGAAACACACAGAGGCATCAAAATGAGATAGAATACCCCAGGAATTTTACTTGGTAGTTGGTTTGTTTGTTTGGCTTTGTTTGGGTTTTTGTTTGTTTTTTTCTCTTTTGGTTTTGCTGTTTGTAAGGCAGGATGCCCCCACTATATCCTTTTTCACAGTTACATCTAAGCACCAAGAAAGTACTTCCCCTCCCTAACCCCCCCAACCTTTCCCAGACTGTATTCTGTAGAAGACATCACATGCATTTGATTTGCATTTTGAGGCATTCTAAGGCTGGTACTTTGAAGCTTGGCTTCTCCATACTTTGTGCTGGATGAGCCTTTCCCAGGTTTTCTGACTCCGTTTATACAAATGTATTTTGGCCTCAGAAAAAGAGATTCTTATAAACATTGTGGGGGTTTGTTTGTTTGTTTGTTTTGTTTTTTGTTTGTTTTGTTTTTTAGTTTTCTAGTGGGGCAGAGAACCTTGCAATGCCATCTCATTTTCAAACATATCTTTTGTCTCAATGAAAGATCTTTACTTATGTTTCACAGTAGTGCTTAGTAGTTTTGATCTTTCAAAACAGGAAACCGAAACTTGGTCACGAATTGTCACATTCCTGCTCTGAGTTTGAGTTGGGTTTATTGCAATTTGGTTTAACCAACATATCATGAAGAAAGCTTATTACATCAATGATATTCTGGTTAGCATAAGGTCAGTTTCATAGTTCATATCCAGGGAAAACTACCTTAAAGAATTTTAGTTACAGCTGTGAGATGTCATGAGAATCAATTCTACTTCTACAAGTCCTATCTGGATATCATGAACATAGATCTCACCTGTGGTGTTAAACACAGAGAAAGGTATGTTGCCTTGATGATGTTTTCTTAAAAATGTAAAATCTGTAATTACAATCCTGTAAACTTAGAGATATTTTTATAGTTAAGTTTTATATAAATTGATTTCAGTTTATAAGTTCTTTATGGCTCAAAATTTTAAGTCTATATGTCTGCATGCCATCATATATAAATGACAGCGTTTGTCTCTTACGGTAAGATTTTCAGTCTATCCCTTCAGTTGAGTTAGTGGAATTTTCAATCTGAATATTTACTGTATTTCACAAAGACTTTCCTAATGGTTGCAAGCATGTGTCTTCGTTCAAGATCATTCAGAAACAGAAAGTGAACTGTGATATAGAAGAGGCTCATTGATTTGAAGCCTGAGATGTGTTTAGAAATGTCCTGCCTATTGAAAATAGAATTCTACATACAGAAAAATGGGACAGATCCCAGGTCTGCAGACGTTACTGTTAGTGTTTTTAGTGAATCCAGGATTTATTCTTCCCTGAGGATAAACAGATTCACGTGGTCTTAAAATCAAAGAATCTGTTCTTCTTTTTCGAATTAGTAGGAATAGGAGAGCACAACTGAAGACAGAGTGAAGTAGAAATAGTATGGATCGTGTCTTTAAAAAAAATCTTAAATAAATAAAAAAAAAGAATTTAGATAACTTTTTATCATCTTCAATCACCAAGAAAGAAGTTGTGGAGATTTAGTACATGAAAAAAAATATTTAAAACAAAAATCCGTGGGGTTTGTTGGGGTTTTTTTAATAGCCTGCTAGCACTCATACAGGATTAAAAGGACCTTGTGCCAAAACAACTGAGAGAGAAACTGTTAACAATGTGTTGATAATGTGAATAGATGTAAAAGATTCCCCTGTAGAATCTGTCAGCTTGCAATTTTGTGACAGATCACAGAATCATTTTGGTTCAGGAACCCATGTTATGATACAGAAACTGCTTTCCAACCTAAAAATAATATATTTTCAGCTAGAAATCAGCATTCCATATTTAGGCACAATATACTGTCACACTGTATGATGTTGCTAATGATGTGCTATGCAAAACTGATGAGATACTGGCTATTTGCAAAAAATGTAAAGTGACATTCTATGCACCTACCTTCAGCAGGAACAGTCCTTGTAACATATGTCATGTAGTAACAATGATACAGCCAACTGACACCAATTAAAAAGTCACAAATGGTTGCTTTTCTCTAATGTTCAAAGAGCTCAAAGAATCTAGATGTGTACATTAAGGATCAGATGCTCAGTTGCATATTCTACAAACTATGTTTTAAGCAAATCAACACACAGATGGCTGTGACAATAACTACCGGGAAAAAATGAGGGCTGAACTGTCACAAAGTTTGACAGGCCATTGCATATGAGGGTCTTCTTTTCCTAGTGCTGTTTGAACAGTCCTATAGTATTTCTACACTCTGTTTTGCAGGCAGATGAAGGGCAGGTAAGTATTCTGATTAAGGCATGGGTTTGGAGATATAAGAAAACTGCAGTAAATATATTTCTATATGAACTTTCAGTATTAACTTGGATAAACATCTAATCAATCTATCTTCTTTGTTTTCTCCATATCTGAAAAATTTGGATATTTCTTGATTTCAATCTCAATTTTCTGCATGTTAGTGAGACACTGAGGTATCATGGAAGTTGAATTACTACCATAGGCCCATTTAAAATTTTTTGTAGGTAATTTTACAGATTTTTAAAAAGTATTTTTTTAAGTAGCCTTGAATGCCCAGCCAGAATCTGCACAACAAAGTAGAAAATCCTGAACTAGTGATAGAGAACAGGAAACAGATATTTGGGGACAAAAGGAACTTGGTTGACCTGTTCCCTGGAGAAGAAAACAGGTATGAAATACAGTTCTAGACTTATCCAGAAATATGACAAAAGGGTGAAAAATGGCAGAAAAGCACTGCATATGACAAAATATAAAGAAAAATAAAAGAAGGAATATATGTATGTGTGTTAAAAGGGATATTCAGGGTCAAAGTCCCTTTTTGAAAAGCTGGTGAAGGGTAGACAAAGGATAGAAGTGAAGGGTAGTTAATGGTAGAAGTCTTCTCTTCACCCAGGGATTCAGATATGTATATGTCTATGGATAGACTTATCTCTAAAATTAATGGAGAGAAACACTATTCTCAACAGTTATGACACTGAAAAAATTTAATTCTCAGGATATACATTGGAGAACAAATGCTACTAATAGCCAAAGGAACTCTGTATTCCTAGATGTGTTTAGCTGATGTGTTTCTTAATCAAGTTTCCCCGAGAAGTACCTTTAGAAAAAATAGCTTTGTCATTAATTAACATGGAGTAAATTAAAAAGTTGATTCAAGTTAAATTAAAAGAAAAATATGCAAAAGTAGGACAGTACATAAGGTTTGGGATTTAAGAAAGGTCTATTTTGATATGGGAATTGAGTAGTAAAGTCAGTTGTGTTGAAAACCTTGCTTATGATTTACCTGAGCATAAGAACTTGAGGCCTGAAGCTTTTCCAAGTCAAAAAGTGTTAAATCTAATAGTAATCTGTCATGGATAAACAGAAAAACCTTCTGAGAAGGGAATTGATGCATGCAATAACTACCTCAAAACCTGTATAATCTGAATCATATGAATAATTGGAAAAAAGTATGATAAAGATAATGTTTTAAAGTCAATCTGGGATGGAGAGTCAATTTGTCAGGAGTTGTCAAGTGTAGGAAGTGCCTTAAAAGTACCACACTGCTGCAACTAGAAGACTGTTCCAGGTTTTCTGTTACCAACAAATCCATTTTTTTCTTGACTTGAAGATGCTCAGGACTGATATCATGCTACTATTTCTTGGACCAATATTGCCTCTTTGTTTAACTCTCTCTTCCCTTTTCTGATATTCTCAGGAAAAACGTGTCAGCCCTGGTGGTTTTCCTCAGCTTTTCCTTCCATTTATTTTAGTTCCATTTAATCCTTGAATGATAGCAAGGATCTATAGGATCTGTAGGAATCTGTAGCCATTACCAAGCTGTACTGTTATGAGTAGTTTTCTTGTCAGAGTATTGTTGACTCTGAAAAAGTGTTGGCTTGCTTTGTAGATTTGCCTTTTCATGGCTCCAAAAGAATGGTGATACCTTGGTTATCAACTAATATTCCTCCTACCAACCCTTCTTTTCCTTGGATGATTTCCCAAAATCCCAATATATCAATACCCCATTAGCAATACTAGAATGAAAGAAGACCTACTCCAAATGAACCATCATATTGATTATCCCTAGCTGAAGAACTGGAAATAAGTTTTCAGTTAATACCTTTTTGTGGAAATTGGAAAGACTTTCCTAACTCACTGCTCTACCAACCAGTAAAACTCTGATGGCCACCTAAACAGACTTGCAGTAAAATTTTCCTAAATGTTTTTCAGATAGAGCTCAATAACTATAAAGAGATTATGTGGTGTTTTGTCTGTGAGTTTGAATACAAAACTCAAAATGTCTTCTCCAGTCCTATGTTTCTAGTTGATCCTTACTTTCTTTCCACAATTAGATTTCTCTCCATATTCCTTAAATAAAAGCTGTTTTCATCTCGTAGTTCCTTCTCCTTTAGCCTTTGGTTTACTTTGCAAAATACAGGAAAGCTGTCGTTTGACCTTTCTTCAGTATTTTTTTTCCTCTCTAAAAGAGAAAGGCCAGTCCTACCAGCGATGCATTGTCTCTATTCATCTCCATGAATGCATGGTTCATTTTTAAGCTGCTTTGAAAAGACAATGGTATTTCCAGATTTGAACCTTGATAAAAAGCATGACACACAGGGAGAAGGAGTAAAATGCCTGGAAAATTAAGACTTATGGCAATGTAATGACCCAAGAAGAAAGCACTTCCACTGTAGAGAATTCCCTACAGTAATTTTGGAAATCTCATTACAGACATATCTTCTGTTACTTCAAGGATAGTCTCAAATACAATTCTCCTGCATTTCTGTGTAATAATAAGCTCTATCTGCCGATTAAGCCCCAACTCTTGAACATCTCTAATTCAGGACATTTTGTAGAAGAGAATAGTGAGTGTAGTATGCCAATTAAATCTCCCAGAAGACTGGATTACCGGAGTTTTGTTTGATCATAGCCTTGTTTAGCATTTGGCAGTGTAATAAATAGCAGAGAGAGATGTAATATTGCTGTTTATTCAAGTTCAAGTGTTATGGTTTCACTTGGAAAGCCAGTATTAGCTATTTCATGTACTTAGGGAGAAAGGGAAAGAGCAGGAAAGACCCTTGTTTAAAATGGTTCAACAACTGGCCTTTCTTTCTGAATGAAAATGGAGGGAAAAAAGGGAATCAAAACATAAACATACTCTTATATATGTATATGATCCTTTCATCAAATTTTTCTTCCTTTAGCAGCTGAAACTAGATGCCATGCCTTATTTTTGTCTGTCTAGAGATGTCTGGTCTTACCAGTGTGATGGAAGGACAAACAACCTTCTTGGTGCAAAATATTTGAGAAAAAATAGCTGGTGACTGAATTGTTTAAGCATTGCGTAATTATCCTGTTGCTAAAAAAAATACTATGGAGTAATTTTTCTGAAGATGTTACACTGCATCAGCAATTAAAAAACCACAAAGAAACCCCTTATATAAATGTTACCAATATATATTTAGTAGTAGCTTTATTATTTTCTCATTAATCTTTTTTTCCTCCTTAAGAATGCATTAACACATCCATAAAAATGTTATTTCTCTTTCTAAAAGATTTCTTCTGACCAGTCTATTATTTCACAGGATTAATTCTGGATAAAGGAAAAGCTACCACTCTCTGATTGTTTCTCTTGGGTGCAGATGTCACCCTTCCTTTAAGTTAATAATTTCATAACCAGTGATATGGCTGATTTGCTCATAAAAATAAAGACACTGTGGTCCTATATGTTATTTATCATTCGGTTTCACAAAGAGAGCACATTTTGATGTACCAATCCATTCTCAAACAAATCTGATTCCTTGCTAATCCATAGCATATTTTGATCTTTACAGGGTAATGAAGTCTTCAGTTTTATGTGTAAAAAAATCTCATGTATAATACAAACAACATTATCTCTAAAACTATGATACATCATCATACATGCAAAACCAAAGCCTTGGGTAAGACAGCCTGGCAAGTTAGATGAACCACTTCAATTTTCCATCAATCAAATTATAGTTTATTGTTCAGCTGAACTACCTCAGGCAACACAAATCTAAAAACTGTCATTTTGGAAACATTACATTTTTTTTCTGTCACATTATAACCCAAGCCATGGCCATAAAAAAGAATGTCATACCATTACTGAGTGTAATATTCCTTAATTTAAGAACAGCTAATTCATCTGCAGTGTATGCAGTGTTCCTAGTATTTGGAGCTTATAGCAGTGTTCAGTTACAGTAATCTTATCAAATTCCATTAGTACATTTATTATTTTTTAAATAATGGAGACTTTTGGAAATTCAATTAAGAATAGAATGGCTGTTTATAACAGCATTTTAATACCTACATTAGAAAAAAAGGTTTAAATTTCAGAATCATCTAATATTTCAATTATATTTCTGTGAACACTGAATTGTGGGGAATTTAATTAAAAATTAAGCTTCTATGGAAAAACATTTGATGAAAAAATCTGCTGTCCTTTTTCTATTTCTCTGCAGCAATGAGTGTCATCACTGTAGGGTTCAGAAGTTAAAAAATAATCTGGTAAACATTACAGGTCGGTTTGTGTTCTGTCACCCTAAATGTACCTATGTCCTTTTTGACATTTGGGCTATAAAATTCCTCTAACATTGAAGAACAGCAATGTAATGCTTGTACATTTTAAATGTTGTATTTGCCACTTATCCTAAAGTTTTAAATTATACCTTTATGGTGTTCCTTAGTTTATTGATGTTAAGTTGAAGTACGTAACAGAAGAGTAGAGGGTGAGAATTACAAACGGAAGTGAGTGTATTTCTTCCCCAATTAAAATATATAGGATTGAGAGTTTGAGACTTACTAATACAGGAATGCTTAAAAATATAACCATGTTATCCTAGGAAATCATAGCTTAAGATGTAACCCTTTAAATAATAGATGACAAAATTTAAAGATAACCGAAATGTTGTAAGAACATACACTTCACTGCAAAGATATATATCATGTGGACACCTTTCCCCCCTTTAATTGACTACCTGCTAAAAGAAAAACCTGCTAAAAGAACAGATTTACTGTGCAGTGAGGCAATGAATTTAAGAGGTCTCTGCTGAATAAAAAAACAGTTCCATTGGTTGAGCTAGGCCATGTTCTTGAACAAGTTCAGGCATATTAACTGAGATTTTATGTGTTTTTATGCACCATTTATTTTTGAAAAATTAGGAATTTTCACTGCAACAATTACTTATGCACCAAAGTAATAAAATTCCTGTTGTTGGTATTCAGCAAATCTATGCTAGACAAATTCCAGCAAGGATTATTGTACATAGTTTGTATGTACATGAGTATTCTGGTTTTGGCTAGGATAAAGTTAATTTTCTTTCTAGTAGCCAGTATAGTGCTGTGTTTTGGATTTAGGATGACAATAATGTTGATAATGCACCAAAGGTTTCAGTTGTTGTTAGGTAGTTGTAGTGTCTACACTAAGTCAAGGACTTTCCAGTTTCCCATACCCCACCAGTTGCACAAGGAGCTGTGTGGGCACAGCCAGGACAGCTGACCCAGACTGGCCGAAGAGATATTCCTTACTGTACACCATCATGCTCCCTATATAACTGGGGAAGATAGCCGGGAGGTGGGATCGCTGCTTGGAAACAGACAGGCTATCAGTTTGGGCTTTGGTTCTTCCTGTGGGTAGTGATCAACTGCATTTGCGCATCACTTATTTATTATTACCATTGTTATTGTTAATATCGTTATTATCATCCTTGATAAAGTTCCTAATAAACTGCCTTTATCTCAGCCCACATTTTTTTCCCCCTTCTCCCCATCCCACTATGGGGGAGGGGGTAAGTGGCTGCATAGTACTTAGTTACCTGTTGGGGTTAAAATATGACAATGCAGAAAGGGGGAAATCAGCCCAGAACTAGTAAATGTAAAAAAAAATTAATCATGGTATTTGCATATTTTTTTAAATTACTTTTTAAAATTGAATCAAGTTGTTTAATGTAGGATCCAAATTTACTTAGGGAACATATTTCTGCTCTTGTGATAACTATAATTGCTGACTATAGTTATGGATCCAGTTACTTTTCTATTGGCCTAGTACACTACAAAAAATATGAGTGAGAGCACATAAAGTAAGACAAGAAGCAGATCTTTACAGTACTTTTTAAAGAGGGTCACACTAGGACTCAGGAGTGCACCAGGATTTTCAGGGAAAGAGAAATACCAGTCCTAAATTTTCAGACCATATTAGACTGTTAGTCACCTAATTCCCTATTTCATTGAAAAAATGTCACACTGGTGAATATCTTGAGCAGGAATTAGAAAAGGTATGCAAGAGACATAATTTTCTAATTAACAAGCCTATACCTTCTACTGTTACGCTTGTTTTGTAACAGCTCTTTTTCAGTTTTATACTATTTTGTTTCTCCTCCTCAAGGAAATTATTTTTCTTTGAGCTGAAAATGGTCCCCTAAGCACTATACTCCCTCAGATGTGAATTTTCCAGATCAAAAAGAACCCTGAGAATACCGTGATCTTCATTCATAGGGTAAGCAATAGAATAAGTAGGAAAAGGGTATCGTAAAACTAGTTACAATAAAAAAATATGACTGACCCATCTAAAACTCAGTAATATGGGTTAAAGTTGCTTTTTCTCAAGTGGAAACATGGTTTTTGTGACTCATTCCACTGACTCATGAATATATGTATATTTTCACTATGTCTATAAAAATTCTTGTTTTATCCTGTTTTGCCAGGAGCTGGACTTTCCTACTGTGATACTTGCTGCTGGCAGTGGAAGCACCCAAACCTTTGGCATATTCAACCTTGCAATAAAATCCGGGGTGTTTCCTAGATACAGTATAATTGACTTCAAATTCTATGTTACAATTATGTTCAGGGTGTGACTTAGACAAATTAAAGCATTTCTGAAGGAAGACTGATGTGTAATTCTAAATGCAGCCTTTTTTTTGTCTAGGTACTATAAATATTTCAGGATACTACAGGTAGTACCAAATCACAACATTTTAGGACCCTAAAATTCTGGATCTTAGTTTCATAATATAAGGCGAATTTTTTTTTGTTTGGTTTATGGAGGGTTTTTTTGTGGTTGGATTGTTTTTTTTTCCTAAGGTCATTTAAATTCTTGCTGTCTAAAATATGAGTAAAACTTAGCAAGTCATAGCCACATTTTGCCTAGTTGTCTTTAAGATTATGCATTAGGATTTGTTCAATCTAAGTAACCATGTACAAAACCTGATAAAATTAACATGGAAGCTCTGTGGTAGTCAGAAATGGACACTGGGACACTGTAATTGTTTATGTGTACCTGCTTCAGATCATTTAAAAAGATTTCCAGACAATACATTGAAATGGACATGCTCCCTTCTCATTTGCAAGAAGTAAAGCTTCCAAAATAATTTTCTCATGTTTCAGCCATTTCAGTCAAACAGCCTCTAAAATGTGCCACCATCCTTAGGGAGCATACGCAGACAATCATGTTGTGGTTTTTTTTTTACTTTCAAACAGCTGTTTTTAGCAAGACCTGTTCAAATTTATCTTCAGCCATTAGTTTATCTTTGCCTGTCAGTTCATATAACAGATTTTCAGGATGTGATCCAAGCTGCATAGTTTTAAGTGCCATCTCAACCCTGAGACCTTCTCCACTACCCTCACTTCTGAGTACTCCACACTCAGAAGGCGGCTCATCTGGAAGATACACACTGGTCACCTCTCTACACTGTAGCAAGGTTTTGAATGGACAACACCAGGACTCAGGCATGGACTGTAATCCAGTCATACAAACCATAATATATTCAACATGGAGCTCACTGAGCTTCTTTCCGTGTAGAATGCTTTCTTTTAAAACAATATGTCTAAAGAAGGATATTTTATTGTGGTCCTTTGCCACCACCAATTGAAAGACTATACTTATTCATCTCAGGTATTATCCTTTGCAATCTGCCTTCTAGAACACAGGGAATTTCTACTTCTCTGTTATTTTTTTTATTAAGCACATCTCATTTGGGAAAGTACAATCAGTAGGAAACACAGATGTACCTATTGAAATGGGCACAAAATACAGCTCAGACACTTTCACAGTAAAGACATTTTTAGTAGTTACAGTCTGGAAAAAATTGAACTAAAAAGAAAATGTGGATATATTCTTAATAACAACTTGTGGACAAGTTTCATTTATGATCCTATTATAATGGCATGATCTCATTACAGACTCTCCCATCAATTTATAAATAGTGAAAAAAAATCAATAAATAGTAATTTATTCAATTTTTCATTAAGCCAATGTGTTGGTATAGGAATATGGCAGATCCCCAGGTATTCAAATGCTGCCTATGGCTTGCCCTTCTCTAGGATCCTATTTCATCTCTGTCACATTTTAAAATAGTTTAAAAGGAGAAGATCAAGTGAGAAGTGAGTGAGGTTTTTAACAAGGCAGTCATTTTGAACCATCAAAATTCTTTTCATTCTGTACAGAAACACATCAAGTAGAACTGCATTTGCAACTTTGGGCCACAGCATTAAACACAAAAGAGAAAAATAAAGAATTGCTTTTGATGATATCATTATACCGCACTGATTGAAAAATTAGACAGTGTTCCACAAAAATTTAAAAAATGTGAGTCCAAACATACCTTTTAGCAAATATAAGTCTTACAACATTACAGGCAAAAGTTAATCAAAGCAATACTTTCTCTTAGGTTGGTGAGCAGAGAAGGCATATAGGGAAAAGAAAAGAGAGAAAAAGTTTCTTTAAACAAGTGCATGCAAGGAACTAGAAAGTACTTTGATACTACTTCTTTCCTGAATAAAAATGTGCTCTCTTTTATGGAGGATGAAGCTGCAGCTTGGTATCTCTGTCCTTCTGAGTGTGTTAATCCTATATAAATGATGCGTGCGGAATAGTACCGATGATGAAATCTTACAACTTTTTCATTTGTTAAGACATGGAATCCTATTTTTAACGTGTGACATGAAAGATAAATTGCTCTGAAATACCAAAGAATATAAAAACTAGAAGCCAGCAAATGAGAAGTAGACATTGAAAATGCAATTGTATTGTGGGAAAATGATCCAAAAGTTCCAGTTTTTATGAAGGTGCTTGCTCCCCTTCTGACCTTTTTTCCAGATTTGTATTTGGAACTAGGAGGATATATTTCCCCTTTTGGAAATCTCTTTAAGAAGTCCTGTGGACAACATGTGTTGGATCAAAGTTTCAGAACTTTAAGATCTTTCAAAGCTTTTTTTTTTTTTCCCCTCCTGTATTGCAGTTCTTTTCATTACATCTTATTTTGATGATGGTTAGGTGAAATGTTCAGGAAGAAAAAAAAAAAAAAGTGAGCCTACCCAAAGTTCATTGGTTATAAAATCTGAACCAAACTGCATCAGGTATTTAGAATGATATTTCTGTTTTGGTTTTAGAAGCTCAGAAGCATGAGTGGTTTGTGATTTTTTTGGTGTGTCTGTGTCTATGTTTGTGCCTTACACATAAAGACAATGTTTAACTATGACATAATTTGTCATAATTGTCCTGAAGCTGACACACACTTCTATATTCTGGTCCCTAAGCAGAATGTTACTGTCCCAAAGCCACAGGAGTTCTTTCTGGATGTGAAATTAATTTTTGTATTAGTTTATTCATAATTTTGTACCATTATGCACACACTGTAGTATCATATATATACATATATAGACAGCAAGAAGAAGGTCAGACATACCAATTATATATGTTACCTATACATAATTTCTGAAATTGTGAAATATTTACACTCTTTAAACACTAGTCACTTAGAAGCTTTCGTCTCTCAATATATTTATATATTAATTCATATAATGTGATATCAGATTCACTGGCAAAACCCCCTATTTGTTAAAGATGGTAAAGTCAAACTCTGTAACAATGAGACCATTGTTATGTGTATAGCCACTGATGCAATCAACAGAATCAAACAGCTGAGATGGTAGAATAGTCATGATAAAAGCGGTTAAATAAATAAATAAATATTACAAAAGTGTTCAATTGTTCTTCAGATTCCCTGGTGGAAAGATTGGAAGAAGCAATCAGTGTATTTTCATTAGAAAAATATTTAATTCATGCATTTATGGAAAATACACTTATTAAAAGTATTGGAACAGGTTGCTCAGTGAGGTTGAGGAAGACCCCGTAATGGCTATTTTTAAAAAAAGGTTAGAAAATGTCTGTCAGTAGCAGTCTGTATAACTGATCCCTTACAGACCAGAGGTATAGAGTAGATGACCTCTTAAGATCCCTTGCAACACAATGTCTCTATTAACTTCTGATTGGAAAGGGCCCAATACACATATACTTTTTTCTTGTTCATATAGTTGTTACTTTATGATTTTATGAAAGAGCAATGAACTGGAAGGAACTGACAGCAAATGTTTTAATTTGGCAGTTTAGGGGTAAAAAAATCTGTGTGCTTATTTTGATGTCTGTTACTGGCAGAAAATACAAACGAAAAGCTGCCAAAATCACTTTGAGACAAATTCAGCCAAGTAATTGTCTTTCAATATGAGACATATGATTGGGTCTACAGCCAATCTCTGAACTCTTTACTTTTATATTTCCATTACCACCTTGAAGATCCGTTTTGATAAATGTTTACGCAGAGACAGGCAGGCAGGCACACACACACTTTCTTTAAGGAAATTGAAACAAAATTTGACTAAAATTTAATTGTGCTGGTTCATAAAAATGCAGAGTTATACATACCATCAAGTTACAAAAGCCAGTATAAGGACAATGGTCATATCTATTTATTAGGCGTATTAAACTACTTCCAGTTTATAGTTAAAACTATACTCATGCAGAATTACCTGATAGCCATTACTGTAAGATGGCATGGCACTTAACTCTGAAATCAGGAACTTCAAGCCAAGTGATCACTGAGAAGTTGAAAAATACCAGACTGTGTTGTGGTTTTGGTAGAAACAGTCAGTAGACAAAGGCTTGGCAGCTTCACATACAGGGTGATTTCAACCACATTATTTCCAGGTCTTCTGTGGGTAATGGAGAGAAGAGTCAGACTGATAGGCAGCCTGCACTTTCCATAATGGGAATTTCCTCATCACCTTACATGCATCATGAGGAAGAAAAGCTTCTATCTAATGAACATTCATAATAGGAAGCATATTGCAATAGATGCTCCCTGGGAGTCTCTACAACAGTCAGACAGGGAGACTTGCAGCTCACTTGCATAAGGTCCAGGGCATTCAAACGTCAGTAAGATAATGCTTGAGGGTAGAAACAGTGTCATGTTTGGTGGTACCCAGATGCATTGAAATTCCAAACATAAAACCGATGAAAAAATAAAATCCAAAAAGCAAACCTTTTAATTCTCTTTTCCAAGTAAATAAATTCAACAACCCCTAGGGAAGAGGTTTTGAAAAATTACAGGGTCCTTCAAGCCTTTGTTATTAAGAACTATGATGTCACCGATTGTGGTCAGAAAACAGGTATTTACAGCTACTTATTTTTCCTAAGGCTTTAAGGTGTTGGGAAATGATCCAAGTTACTTAAAGTATTACAATAATGCCTTAATCACTTGCACTCTTTCTCCTCCTACCATCATCATCACCAAAAGCAAAAATAGGCATAATTCAACTTTCTCCTGAGAATCTCACATAACTGTTTCAACACACTTTTTTACCTCTATATTTCAATCATGTTTTATTACTTCCTAAGCTTCTCCCTTTAACATCCTTTTACCTAGCTTGTTTGCAGAATTGTAACTATATGAAAGTGCATTTAATTTGCCTTTGAATATCTTGCAGTTTTGATTAATAACTTTCCACTGCAAAAATCTTTTTATATTAGTTTTTGCCAACAGTTGCTTTAAAGTTTGAAAGCAGATCCTTCTGAGATCCAAGTATAAAATTATTGGGTGTCATAATGTATTTGGACTGTAGAAATGCAAGTAAATAAGAAGTAGCCTTATTATTTAAACTACTAATAACTGTTAGGTCATCTGTTAATCCTTCTTTATTCTACAAAAGAGTACAAATGTATTTAAAATATAGGAGTATCGAGTATGTTATTATTACACTGGATGTTAAATGACATATTTCAGTTAGGCTTTAGACAACTATTATAGTGTACACAAGTAGCTTTGAAATCCCAGAACCCCTTTCTTCTGCAAGCTGTGCCAGGAACAATAAGAATTAAGTATGCTGAAACTGGAATACTTTTGGAACATCACTAGTGTGGGCGTAAGGCAAAGCAAGAAGTTTTCAACAAATTCAGTACAAGTAGTTTGCATACAAATGAACAATTTGTTCTTGAAAATGTTCTTTCCATCTTGTTTTACTATTAAGCACAGTCAGGGACAATTGCTGGTATAAAATTTGATGATTATCATGAAAACTTTGGCAGTGTTAAACAGTGAGAATGTAGTGTAGGAGGATGTCACCCCTTCCAAATTTCTGGTCAACATTTAGGAGCAACTGAAAAAATGTCCAAAAAAAAAATGAACACCAACATTTTTACGCACAGTCTAGGACAAGACAATGGGATTTTTAGGATCTCAGACTGCATACTCTTATATTACCAGTAGTGAGTATTATGTCGTGGAACTTGTAGAATTTAACTTTTAGAAAGCTCAACTTTTATGAAGCTCCACTAGGTGCTTATGTCTATGTGTAGAACAAAATCATTGCTTTCTATAATGAGTCTTCAATATATGACTTCAAAGTGCTCCTAGCAATTTCAGATATTTTGGAAAACAGCAATGCCCTCACAGATATAATGACTTTTTTTTTTTTTATTATTTGAGGCTGAAATTTCACCACCAATTATACTGGGTTTTTCACACTATCAGGTACTGATTTGATTTTGTTCAAACATGGATATGCCATTGCATTATTTCTGAACTGGCCAGAATGTGGAGTATTACATTTATATCAACTTTCTACTCTTACAGGGGTTTTATGTCAACTGCGGGAGGAAAAATGATACCTGATCAGCAAAAAGTCAGTGGTACAAACGTAAGAGTGATCCTATGCCAGATGCATGCTTTGGATCACGGAGCTGTGGCATTTCCAGTCTTATAGCAAGAGCTCTGAAGCAAGATTTACTGTATTGTCAAGCCGTGTCCTGAGGGTTTTCAGCAGCTTGATTAGAAGATTCATACTGTCACATAATGGGATCTGTTGAATATGATGAAAGGTTAGTATTTCATGCAATGATTTGCAAACTATCAGTTGAAATCCATTAGGTTTGGGTTTTCTTTTACATTTTTTTTTCCTTAGTGAAACAGGGTTCTGCGCATTTTTTGGCCCCAAATGTCAATAGGTCATTTGTAATCAATACTACCACAACTTTGTGCAACCTGTGGTACATCCATTGCTAAGAATGCAACAACACAGTAACTAATGTTCCTAACATGTCCAGAATAAGAATATAAAAAACTTCATCTTTAAGGAGTAGTTTTAGTGAAATAAGCATTATAAATAAGGACAGATCTCTGAACGTTTCATATAAAGAAAATTGAATCTAGGAGCTGTAGCCAGATATTTTCACCCCTTCACAAACAGCTATTTCTGCTTCAAGATAAAAGTGGATCTCAGAAAAGGATATTCAAGTAGGGAAAACAATTTGATGATTCAGTCAGGTCCAGATAAAGAGGGCTGTTTCTAATGGGAAAATTCATGCTGTCTTTCAGGATTGATTCTTGTCCAGCACCAAATGTTTCTCCAGCCCTGAGAAATCTGTGATACTGCCAGATTCCTACAGAGGTTACAGACATTTGTTGCTAAAAAACATTAATGTATAGGGAAAAAAATTCTCAGGGGAGTTTGCTTCTACTTTCTTTCTTATTTTTATTTTTTAATTTTCTCCTTTTTTGTGGTAAAAGGTTTCGCTTCCTGAGGCATCAGAATTGTAATTGAGTCAGTAACTTTATTTTTCTTTCTCCCCTCCCCTGCAAAGTAATTTTTATTAACAAAAATCTCCCAAATTTGGTAAAAATGGCATATCTGATTGATATCAAGTGGGAGGGTATCAAATATTTGTTATTCCTCTAATTATGCTTGATTTTCTCTCTCCATTTGCTTTACTTACAATCTAAAATATGCTATATATATATTGGGAGACAAATTCTTTAATATATAATATAAAAAAATAATTCTTTCTGATCTAAATGTATTATTTAGGAATATTTGTTTGATTTAAAAATTATCAACAGTTTTACTCAGTGTATAATAAAGTTCATGTACTGGCACACAGGCATACATTCAAAAACCCTAGAACCTAACTGTATACTTCTTCTGTAAGACACCTTCATGAAAAATTATATTTATGTGTGCGTATATATGTATATGCAGGTAAGAAACCAAGAGTCTTCAGAACAGTCAAATGCAGTAGTCTGACTTTCTAATAAGCTGCCTGCCTGGCGATGAATACCACTAGGAAAAAAAAGAAGAAAAATCACACATCAAAGAATCAGGAGGGTGTCTTCAACAAGTCAGAAATTGGTTTTTGACCTTTCTGACTCATGTAAGCTTTCAGGATTCCCACCTGTGGTTTCTTTTCTAAATGATTTGATGATAAAAAGATAATATTTTTCTTCTTTTGAATGGGAGAAACTCCTCCCTTTTTCTATTGGCTATAGCACTGCTCAAGCCAGCTCTGTCCAGTATTGCCCTTTCAGGGGCAGAAACAAGAACTCTGTCTATTAGATTTCTCTGTGTTGCATTTCCTACGATATTAACAGCCTGTATAATGGGAATCTTCACTGCAATCATACATGAATATATACTTACTGTAAAATTAACAGTAAACCAGGTTTGGGTTGGGTTTTGTTTCTTGGGTGTTTTTTTTTTGTTGTTGGTTGGTTGGTTTTGGGTTTTTTTTTCATTTGATAAATTCAGCATGAACGATGCATTGTTTTTTAAAGAAATAAGACATGCCATTTAAAATGTACCGTTCACTTTTCAAAAAGTAAGTTAAAGAGAGACTGCCATTTTTCACAGCTGGGAGAGGCCTAATGTTAGAAAGTGCTGTTACTCATGTCCCTTTGAAATGGATATTCCTAATTTGAAAATAAATCCTAAATATCTGGCCAGCCTCCAAATCTTGGATTTAGCTTTAAAAAACAGCTTATTTTTTCTCTAATGAAAAATGCCAATGAAAGCAAAACTTACAAATCACTATTCTTGTACTCCATTTTTAGTGACACAGAACACACGGAGTCTTTGAGAATTAGAAGCTATTCTGAGCAAAAACCTATGTGATGCTGAGGCCAGATCTGAATATGCTTAAAATGCTCAAAACTTTACAAGAGTAAACATTTGGAAGTGTCCTAGGGTAGAATTAGATTAAAGCACAAATTGGAAAGAAAATGCAAGTAATAAAGAACACCAGAACTTAGAGGAAAAAAATGAGTCATTGAACTCACTGAGCAAATACTGGATTCCATAACTGAGACAAAACTAGTGGATGACTTGTTAAAACCCTCCACAGGAGGTCAAACCTTTTTTTCACCATCCTCCATTTTTATTGAGAATAAAATAACCTTCTACCTTGACTTGTGATCTTCATGTAAGTAATCAAGAAGATTACAATGTCTTTTTGTTTTTAACTCTGATCCTGCTGAGAAACTGCAACACTTTCAGCAGGTCATCCATGCAATACTTGTCATTATGTATGAGAGGAAATCCTCTTGAAGTAGTATGTATAAGAAATGGAAAGCAATTTTGATGGTAGGAGCTTAAAGATCACACACAATATTTTTGAAAGTGTAAAATAAAGTAGCTAGAAAATTTTAAGAAGCTGTGAAAACAGTAAAAAACCTCAATTTCTTATTCTAGAAAACCCTTTGTATTTTTTTCTAAAATAATTCCACTGCTTAAACAGTGCAAATAATGTTTTCTTGTACTGTAAATTTGTACATATTCTTGTGTTTTGCTAGTACTTTCCAAGAAAAGTGCTATTTCCTTTGACCATTTGTATCTAAGTGGATCTATGGTGCAACTTCCTTCAGGCTAGCATTGCCTGGTACATCTCCTATGACAGTCAAATGTGCAGAGGTCTGCCCTTCTTTACTATCTTTCCCCCAAAATTAGATTTCTGACCAACAGCTTCACTATAGCCTTTCTCTCTATTTTTTTCTACACTGTACTTGGTCCTTGTCAGGAAGATTCTGAAAGATGTCAGTGGATACCTGTTCAATCCCATGTTTTTACTGTGGATTCAAGGGTCATGCTGGCTGCAAGGAATGCAAGGAAGGGATTTACTGTATGATTGGGACACAAATGCACTTGTCAGTCCAAGGAAAGCTTACATTAATGTGAGAAATTTAAGTTGCTCTTTTGCAGCATTTTATTTATATTTTAGAAGGAGGAGAACAATAGTTTCAAAAGTGAAGAGTGCTTGTAAGGAAATTTTGTTTGTTATATATTAATTCATTATGCAAAAACAGTTTTCCTGAAAGGAAAATTAAATACTTCTCTAGTTGCAGTGATAAACTATGTTAACTACTAAGAGAAAAATGCTTTGATCGGGATGGAAAACTTTAAACTGAATATGGTCTCATAAAAACTTTTCAGAATATTTCACACATTTAAAAAGCCACCTCCTATTCAGTGTTTATGACTGGCATAGTATAGCACAAGTAACTTCAGTGTATTGTGAGTAAGACCAAATACAGCTCCCAACATGGTCCACAGAAAAACTCCCACTTGCATTACTGAGAGCAGAAGCAGGCAGCCCTAAATTAGTAATAGCTGATGTGTCATTAGATTTATCTTCTGCAGCCTAGGACCACTTCTGTGTGGCATGATTCATTGCAGGTTCCAACATAAATTATGGATCCAGGAGAAACTGGTAGTTATACGTTGCAACTTGCAATGACTGGAATTTGTGTTCTGCTTCTTGTTCTTTTAACTATGGACATCAGGTTAAGGGTAAAAATATTGTTTAATTTCCCATCTCCTCGTACATGTTTTATCAGCATCCAGTATTCCCTCCTCTATTTCACAGAAACTTTCCCTTGCCTCTCACCTCTGTACTGTAATAACCTAAAATTCAGAAATTAGGTTCTCCTTTCCTCAATCTTCCCCTCTGCTCATTTGCTGAATTTTGTTACCCAAGTGTTGAATTCAGCCCCAGAGCTGGTCAAGATCAGTGGAGAGTAAACTGATTTCCGTGTTTTTCTCTGTATGACTCACTGTGACAATAATGAAGTGTGGGTTGGTATGGTTTTCAGAGAGCTGACCTTGCATTAAAATCTGCTCTCATTAAGCAAAATTCCCAATGAAATTCAAAGCACAATTAACGACCACAGAATTTTGCCAAAAGCAGTAACAACTAGACTAAATGAGACCGTGTTGATTATGCAAATAAACAACCACCCTGGAAAGCTTGCCTATTGTCTAAAACAATGCATTTCTATTATTATTTATGTTATGATACTGATGAGAACTGGAGCCTTATTATGCTAGATGCTACACAAACACAAATTACAGGACTGCAGTGTAATTTGATACAAGATGCAATAAGTAACAAACCACAGAAAGAGATCTCAGGTCTGAGGGAATTTTGTGCATATCCAGTTTATTCATTATCTAACAATATTTATAGTCATTACGATTTTGTCTCTAGTAATCGAAGGGCTGCTTGAAACTGAAAATAGCTAACTCAATCCTGGCAATTAAATTAAAAGCTTTGCCATGTGAAAGCTCTTGCTATTGAAAGCGTATTTATTTTATTAAGGAAAAGATGAACTTTTTCATGGTCTTCCAAAGTAGGGCAAATAGCATATTTCAGTGGTTTATATATTCCCAGCAAAGTCTTTAGCAAAACTAGAAAACCTTGCACAAAACCTTCAGTTATTAGTTGTAAATTACTGCAGTGTGCACAACTGGACATTACAGATGTGGTGTCTCAAAAGATATACCACTGAATGAAGCATAAAGCACAACAACATGTAACTTTCACCTTGGAAAGAAAGATTTAACTTTTATCATTTATAAAAAGCCAGCACAAAAGCCACTTGCCAGTCGCAATCTGTTATCTCTTTCCCTTCCTTGTTTGCATATCTGTCTATTTGTTTCTTTTAAAAATAATTTCTGTCTCCTTTGTGTCTAGGAAAAAAATCCCAAACCAAAGATGAAGGGGAAATGGTTTACTGTCTACATACATAACAGAAACATTTAATTGCCTAAGTTCAAACTGTTGTTACATGCACAAAGTAATAAAAAAAAAAGCTATTTAGGAAACTGCATTCCTGCAAGTGCAGTAAGCTTGCAGTAAGCTTAAGCTCAAGGTGAAGTCCACACCAGTGACAGAAACAGACAACCAAGCTTCTAGTAAGAAACAACCCTTGAGGGGTATCACAACACAAAAATATCTTCAATCAGAAGACTAATTATGAAAAATGATAGCTTCCCTTTACATTCTATGGGCCATCAGATCCGACCTTTATATAGAGTGAGCTCTGTGCTGTCGGAATCTTAAATATTTTTAGGAGCACAGTGAGCTAGACTGAAATGTTGTAACAGGCCTTGAGCTTTCCTTCTAAAGCATCTGTATGCTATACCTGGGCTGGCTATGCTACACTGTCCAGTGATGGTAAATACCCATCACACAGTACATTTTTGTTATGAATAACATTCCAGTATTTTACTGAACAACACAGTACGCAAAGGCCAGAAAACAGATTGGAGTTTCTCCCAGGAAATATTAGCTTCACACCTTCAGTTATGCCAAGTGTTTTTATCTTTTTGTCAGCGAATATGATGAATGTATTTGGAGCTTAAAGTACTTTTCATTCATCTCTCCTTTCTTTGAGTTCTACAGTCATAGGCAGCAAGAAGTTGGGGAATTTCGTACAGGTGCAAAAAGATCCCAGCAAAAATTTACTTTTCAAAGGATTCACTTTAGAGAATGACTGTAGTAAATACATGTCCATCAAAACCAATACAATTTATTAATTGGTTCTTCTATGGTTTTGTAACTCATAAGGCTGCAAGGCTTCTTTTCCACTGGATTTTTTGTTGTTGTTGTTGAAAGCCAATCAGGTACTGTTTTCTTTTTCCCTTCTGAAAAAAGGACCACTTGTTAGCTGTTCTAGGGGAAATTTCCAAAATAATTCATGGCAGGTATATAAAAAAGCCCAAACAACAAATATTAAAATTACTTCATCAAGCTGACATACATAAGAAGTAGAGTATGGCAACATATCTTGAAAATTCTATCTTTCCCTTCTACATTAAGCACTATTATGAAAAGGTAGCCTGGAATACACTTTGAAAGGAAGGAGACATCATGTTCCATGTTTTCCCCCATATTAAAAGTATTGAGTTTTAAATCTCAAAAATAGTGAACAGATAATGATGCATGGCTACATTTGCCTGCCATAGATTACTGTTCTACATGAGAAGCATATCATCTCCCACCCTTAGTGAAAACTACATTACTACTGACCATTCCATGCATGATCAGTTATCCTATTACTATATAAAACCAAAATGAAAGTAAATCTGAACAGTATTAGGGTTTTGTGCACTTTTGCAGAAAGCAAAGCTGATATAACTTTCTTAGCTAAATTATAATGAATAACTATACAGTATAATATTGTTTACAACAGGTTTAGACATTAGATTGCACTTGCTTTTCAATGGATTAAGCTTTTAAATTCACTCTCTCAACTTGTTTGGGAAGGACTGGAAAAAAAAGCAGGATTTTTCTCTATTGTGGTACCTCTTACCAGAGATGCATGTTATAAACAATTATAAAAACACACAATATGGACTGCTCTGGCGTTCTTTTTGCTAGGTTCATGTTTATATACGTGGTAGGGAGGGGCTTAGTAGAAAAAGAAGGTACTGGAAGTATTTCCATTATGTCTGATCACTTCCTGAATCTCATAATTTAGAAGCACTCTGAAGTTCACTCTAGAGAAGTTTGTTGGAGTAGAGACAGCTACTTTAAAATCTATGGGTAGAAAATGAGAGTCTTGGAACATTTTTAGCACTTGTTGACTGAGCACTTTTTCACTGCTTCTGAAATAATGCAATCTGTGTTAAAGATAACTTAAAGTTTCCAAAGTTTCTTTATCAATTACTTTCAATAAATGTAAGTTGAGGAAGCTGGTAAGGTGAATCTTCCACTTCTGCAATTCTGAAAATGACTCATCCGGAGACTGAAGGGAGGAATTCTTGGGGAAATATATACCTAGGATCACCTCTTCAATGAAGGAGAAGGTTCAATGTCCAACCCTGAAAGAGAAGGGCCAACTGTGCTCACAAACATACAACTGTAAAGGTGGAGACAGTCCAACCAAACCAAAGTGGAGAGCACTCCATGGTAGACACACCAAGGCCCAAGAATTTAGTGCATACATTAACACTGCCAGAAATAAATTAGCTTATGATGTTATACATACAGTAGGGAGATTTAGTGCTATTTCACAGTTTGTGCTTTGGAGTCTACTTGCAGTGAATTCAATCCTCCAGCTGATGCTGAAGATCTGTTTGCTTTTGCAATAGCATTTATCGATTTGCTTAAAGAATTCTTTCACATAGTCTCTAGACAAGGGACATAACACTTTAGTCATATCTCACACTATGTCTTCAGATAAAATGCTTACTGCTAGTGCTTATTGCTACTTCATTTTGCATAAACTGACATCGTTCTGAAAGGGAAAGAGGGCCAATGTGCTTCTGAGAAATCAAGTAGTCATAAGACTTTACCTACGACTACAGATATGCACAAACATGCACACATACACACATGCACACGCACATACACACACACACAAACGCATGCAAAAAAAATATAGGAAAAAGGACTCGGCAATTGCAAGAGTCGCAATTTACCATGGAAGCCGCTACTTAATATTCCGCTTGATCTGCCAAGTTTATAGCCTGGCAAATCTGAATACAAATGTCGATGCAAATGAGGATTCATTATTCTTACATCGTCTTTGTGTTGAAGCTTAATGTAACTTGGTTCCTGTGGTTGCTCAGGGAATGTAGATTGCAAGACAGGAGGAAAAAAACAACAAACCCGACAAAAACCAGAGAAGCAAATAGGGAAAAGAAAAGTAGCAGACATGGAAATAAATGGAAAAAATATATGCTGAGGCTTCAGACTAGCAAAACATCAAACTAATACGTTACATTCTACATCCCTATTTTATTGTATAAGGTACATTTGCTTACCATTATCAGCAGAGAAGGAGTTAACTAACCAAGACCAGTCTCCACAGAGTCAAAACATAACAATCCTCCTTTTACTGATTATACAATATTGTGCCCATTGTAAAGTCAGTGCCCCATTTATCTGAAAATTTCAACATTCTTTCATAATTATAGAGCTCATCGGCTGGTAGAACCTGTACATTTAGATCTGTAAGAAGATTATAAATGAATTTAAAACCACACCACCACTTCTGCCTCTTTCATTATAAATTACTGCTGAATAATTCAGAAACACGTTAAGAAAACTACAGTACGATTAATAAACTACACAATGAAAATCACAATAGTTTAAATCATACATTTATTGTCCCATTTATAACCCATCACAAGCAAGGGTTGAAAAGCATCAAATTAGAGAAAACATGAAATGCTGCAAAATTATAATTAGATCCTCAGTGCCACAGTACATTGTTCTGATGAATCTTTTGTACGGTTAGCTTATGCTTACATATAAATACCTTCTCAGTAAATAAAAATGTACTGTAGGCTTGACTTTTAGAGAAGCTGTAAAGCTTAGCATATGCGATGATCCCAAAGTCAATGCTGTAAGGCTTGCTTCTTCATCCATAAATAAAGCACATTTGCATCCATTCAGTCAAATTAGCTCCATATAAAAAGGTGGTTATAATTAGCTCCTCTTTCAGGTTCACGGTTAAAACTCAAGCGTGCCTGCCGTCTTGATTAAATCCACCATCGTCTTCCAATAGCTAGTGCTAATTCTTCCAAGGAAATATTCAGTTGAGGTGTTATTTTATTCTGCACTGCTGCTAGTTGTCTAATTTACGCCAAGTCCCTGCAGTGCTTTCCTTAAGCCATCCTCTTTGTCTTGCCTTTGAAATTTACCAAATCTTACAAGAAATCAATACTTAATTGATTATTCACTTTTCTGCAGCTTCAAACAGCAAGCACGCATAAGATCCTGGAGTAGTCACCCGATTTCCAATGCAGGAGGTTGCTTGGTGGCAGGGATCTGCAAGTATCCAACAGCAGGCATTCCACGGAGCTGTGCAGTGGCGTACAGTGCCAGCATCCAATAAAGAAAACGAAGATACTCTAACGAAGCAGGAAAAGTTCCCATGTGAGACAGATCCATATCAATGCTTTAAATAAAAAGCGGAGGCTCTGGCTTTCGGATAGAAGAGCACCATTCTCTTTGCAGCTATCCCTCTGGTTTTTGCTTACCCTTTTCTTCCCATGGCACTGAAGTGGAATATCCAAAGTGCCACCGAACTCAGAGAACTCCACGCCGGAACAGGGGTGAGGCTCGTGCTGTACCTCTGACATAGAATAAGGATGGCAAGCACGTAACATTACGAAATGTAGGACAAATTCAGGCGAGAGAGAGAGAGGGAGAGCAAGAGACAGATGGCGGATCTGGCTAGGAGCCAAAGCCAGTGAAATGAATTACATTGCTGAATAACTGTACACCATTGATTCTGCCACTTGTTGCTGCATGGCAAAAAAGGGCCCTGACGTTGGCAGGAATCTCCTCGCGTGTCATGCGTGCCGCAGACAACTTTTTGCACGTAACTCACCGCACTGACAACGCCACACTACGGCAGGGAATGTAGTGTGTGTGTGTGTGTGTGTGTGTGTGTGTGTGTGTGTGCATGGGAGAAAGTGCGTGCGTGTGCGAGAGGGAGAAAGAGAGAGAAAGCCGGAGTGCATGTGGGGGGTGTGTGGGTATGTGCCTGCATGCGTGGTGTGTGTGTGTCTGTGCGCGCGCGCGCGTGTGTGTGGAGGGGAAAACAATCACTGCAATCCAGCCATTTTGTTTAATGAAGAATGGAAGGCTGGCATTCAGAGACGTGGTTATGTGCCGCATATTAATGTGTGCTCTGTAGACATCCTCCCCCTTTTTAAATGAGTGGCACAGGAACGAAGCCCTCTATAGAGCAGCCACCGTGGGAGCAGGAACTCGCAAGGTAACATATCATTGCTAAACCTATGGACGGACGTGGCACCCGGCGCTCCGCAGAAGAACAAGTTGCTGTCTGAGGAGGAGGAAAAGCTGGTCCCAGGGTTACGATGTTTGGGTGTTTTCGAAAAGATAGCCATAGTTGAAGCAGATTGTTCAATAAATGCTTCGTACCCAGGATGAAGGGAGACATTATGGGATGCCCAGGGGGCTTTGGAAATCAAATACAATGTTTGAGTAGCACAATTTGAGGTACATTATAAAAAAGCAATTTGAATTGCCAATGAGGCGACACATATCTGCATGCTAATTAGACCTGTGTCAAGCTTAGTCTGCCGGGTTGTGTTGATGGCTAGGAATGCGCTTGTAACTCTGCTGAGAGATTGTTTCTGCATAAATTATCAGCTTTGTCCTACTGATCATTTTCTGCAAACAAACATGAAATGTAAGATCAAAAGGCAATTCTGAAATTAAAATTATTGATTGATAAAGCCTAGATTTCAGAATCTAATTAGAGGAGGCACAAACAAAAGCTGATATTATTACAGATTGTGCCTGAGCTAGCAGCCAGATTGTGCGAGGCTTGTAATTTATCTTTGTTTATGCAGCCAGGATATTAAAAATGTAATTAAAATGGTAAAATGATCTGATCAGAAATAGCCACCTAGTGGCAAGTATATTATTTTAAATGGATTATAAAAGCATTGATCTGTGCAAATAAAAGGGTTTTTTTTCATGACAAACATAGCAGCTCATTGAAACTTGCTGAGCAATTTGTCTTTTGCTAATAAGTTGTCTTTTGTGTTTTGTTCCATAGATAAGCAACATCATTTATAACCCTCATTTGCACACTAATAAACATTCCGTTATTACAGGTGGTGTTGGGAACATCTTTCATAAATTATGGCATATGAAAATGGAAGAAACAAATAAACACTTTTCTAGACATGCACTATATATGTTCTGTAAAATTAGAATATTCATCTGACAGCACCAGGAGAAGTTGCTTATTAACTCACTCTGTTGCTCTCTTTAAGCCATGAAACGGTAGAAACACTATCAATATGTAATTCAGCTTCTTGCCTATCTTGGTTACTTAAAAATGCTATACAAAACACAGAGGGCCCAATTTACTAAGTCTGCGCAGATTCAATTACCAAATTTCATGGTAATAAAGAGGTCTTTGTGATTTACACATTATTTTTACCCTCATTTAGCACCTTTCTAGAGTTGCCAAGTGGATTAAGTATTTAAAGAACAGACTGTTTAATTGCACACAATATAGAAATGAGTTTCAAAATTTCTCTGCCATCATGAGCTATGGACAGTGAAACTGCCAAAAGAAGCTCTGTAATACGTTAATGAAGCTAGACTATGAAAAAACAAACTATAAACTGTTTTTCAAGAAAATATAGTCAGAAGCTTGTAAGTTCCTGAGCAGGGATTAACTAATGTATTTCTTTTTATTTCAGATTTCCACATGAAACTGCTATAGAAATAGTCAATTCCTTTTTAAGAAATTCACAATTTAGGGTCCTGTCAGCAGCTCTGGGTCTTTTGTTAGGTGCACTTAAAATGCCAGATTAAATATTAATATGTGGTTAGAGTTGTGCTCTTTTGCAAGCCCTGAAACCCTATTAGTAAATCATGATCTGGTGACTGATGCAAGAAATTTCAAGGCACCAAGAGTGCAGATTGCCCATCAATCTGATGGATCACTAATTTTTAGTAAATCAGGCCCTTGGACTTTTAGCTGTAAGCAGATGTATGTTTCATTGTGACGGGAAAAGCAGTTCAACTAACAGAGCAATTTTCTGCACTGAATGTGTACCGTAACAGGCAGAGTTGTTTTGCATAATCAGTAAGTTATTTGAATACAAGTGCTCATTTAACAGGCTGTGCATGAGTGATGCTGTTCTTGAAAAAAACCCACATTTTAAGATAGAAGAAAAAGCAGGATTATTTTTACAGAATAGTACTAGGATTTCAAAATGGATCCTCACCATGGTGGAGCTCCATAAGGACACCAAAGAAGAATGACCAGAAAGGAGTAGGGTCCCATCTTTCCAGCCTGCCCAAGTAGCTGCATCCCTTCAAATAGGCTTCATCACTCACTGACCATAGGTCAGATGTGCAAAGCTTTTAGGTGGGGTATGGAAATACCAGGAAGGATCCTGAAGGATCAGGCAAAGGAAAATGGAACCCAAAAGAAGGGGTGGGAAACAATCTCGGTCAAAATACTGAAAATACTCTTAGATAATAAGCTTCTGCTCTAGAGAATAAAGATTCTCCCCCTGAGCTCATGGCATGCTTCGATATGTGGCTCAGTTCTAGGCTTCCTAACCTCTTGAGAAAACAAAGCAACCCCAAAAGCAGACCACACCCTCTTTACTGGCAATCTTCATTTCATAGAGGTGTATCCTGACTTCTAGTTCCTCACAATATGGATTTAAGCAGCTGATTTAGTTATTTACTAATTTTAATATATTTCAGGTGTATAGATACTAGCATAATGTATATTGCCTCCCATTTCATGTTTGTCCGTTTTTGCTTCCATGGCTCCTCTCTCTCAGATTTTAACAGGCTGCTGCCACTCATATGGAAATTGCCCATCGAGAGAAAGAGACCTCTCCACACCTCCTCTGCCAGTGCTGCCTGACCAGCACCGAGAAAGATGTACAGGTCTGAAAGAGCGACAAGCTTTGCATATAGCTGTGTCTTTCTCAGGTCATCCTCTTCGAAACACCTACACACACTGTCTAAAAGAGATCCCCCTAATCTTAGTCTAAAATAAAATTTAATTAAGAAATTCAAGTTTTATTTCTAAGCAGAAGCCTTTATAACCAATATGGTGAAAGTACAATGCTCAGTATATGTTTTTTAAAAACCAAATAATTACAGTGTGCAATAATTTAAGGCTTTCCCAAGCTGATGGGCAGTGTAAGAAAGAGAGTCGAGTGAGTGTTATTTTTACACCAGGTGGCCATCTCTACCATTTTCAAATACTAAATAATTTCTTTTATTTAAAGAAAGTGATCCAGATCAATAGGCCTTCTGGTATTGACATTGCGCAGTAATATGCAGCAACACCAACCATTCTGAAACATTCCGGCGGGCTTTTAACGAGAGCAAAAGTCTGCTGGGAGCAGCCTCCCCTGGCCGAGGCACATGGAGGGTGTTCTAATTTCCACTAAATCCTGATCAATGGGAATTTATTACCACTTAGACAAATAGAAAGCCAGACTCTTTGTGGAAAACCGAACTGGCTTGGATGTATGGTACACATCAGAAAGATACACAAATACTAGAGGTAAATCAAAATAGTAAAACAATATGTGGATGTCTTTTTAGCCTTCCTTTCCCACAAAGCTAATGCTTTGCTACTACATCCTGTGAAAATACAAATGCTGACAGAAGAAAGCTCACATGTATTTAATGGCATTCCAGAGTAATGTACGGATCATTGTTTCTGAACTGTAGTTCCTATTGTGCTCTGTGTCATACTCATGTGTTTACCAAATGTCAGAAACCTCCTTTACAGGCTATTAATACTATTGTGGTCCCTCCAACATGCACACAAATACACCCACTCCTCTCACCACACACACTTTCTCAGTGTCCATCAATATGTTACAAAGTCTGCGTTTCATTACCATATCATATGGAGTATTGATTCCTGTTCCAAGCTAAATAATGTTGTTTTTTAAAAGATCTTTTGCCCTTTAAGTGGGGTTTGCTAACCAAACCACAGACTGGTAACAAAGACGTATTATAGTATTTGATACCATATATACCTTGGCAAACACCAAAACCAGTAACTTAGGCAGAAATTTCAATGCTTAATTCAAGTTTTACAAACAGGAAAATTGTGCACAAGATCCAGTTACATACATTCCATGTTAAAAAGGGAAACATTCCTAATAGACATTTCAACATAATAAGATTCAGGCCTTAGCAGTAAAGAAAATGATTACAAGTTTTATTAGGCTTCAACTAGTTTCCATACCAGATCTAAAAAGTCACCTTGCACCTATATAAAGAGGATTATTTATGTAATTATCTGTACATGTGTCCTCATCAGCCACTGTATACAATCATTTCATGGCATTCAGATTCAGCACAAAAACATCAAGGCCTAAGTACAAATATTATTACTATAATGGGTTTTCATTTCTAGAGGTCATCAGGGGAAGGGATTAATTTTGCTTGCTTTATTGTACACACAGAACAGCACACAGGGTCATATTACAATGCCTCTATCTGGAAAATCACATTCAGCTGTAATGAGAAAGGCACTTCTTAAAACAATTTTACAATTTTGGGTGTATTAGCTGTATTTTATTTCATTTCTATATTCCTTTCCTTTATGCACATTTATTTCAGATACCATTAATTGATTGTTACTGATATTTACAATATGATTTCAGGTGTCTTTTTTGATCTTTGACAACTGCTTGCTTTTCCTTTTCAGGATTCCTTTTATCAGTGCTGATATGGAAACATTTTGTATCTCTGAGTTGCTATAAATAATTTTTTTCAGAATTGTATAGAGAACTTAAAATGTTTTAACCGTGGCAGAAGAACTCCAAATACACTGCGTTTCCTTACAGTTTCTGTATATTGTTCATAAAATGGTCTCTGTCTAATAACTTACAGGCCAAGTTTTATTTTGCCCTTGCTTCCCGAGAGCACCTCATTATGAGGTATTATTTAAATAAGACATCCATGTTCTCATCTATGCATCATGAAACTGATATGCTGCTGCCCAAGGAACTTGATTTTTGCTCATAACAGATGACGTTGGGAAGTACGCATTGTGCAGGCAAGGTAAGAGGTAGAAAGAAAATGAACTTGCATAGGCAAAATGTGTTCTTCATTCTCTGTGGCTGATAAATCCTAGATTTTGCTCAAGTTAGAAAACCTGTTTTCCTTAGGTTTTCTCAATAGGAATAAATGAAGTAGATTTTAAGCTACTGGAAAAAAAAAAGATTGACCAACCTGAAAAAGTTCCCTGAATATTCCCAGTCTTAACATTAATATTCTTCTGACTTATTGTATGTTGGCGGAGGAGCTGAGAAGCAGCTGTGCCTGGAGACATTATGATTTCAGAGGCCAAGACTGTCCATAAACCTTACAAAAGCACTGAAGTACTGCACAGAGCACCAGCATTATAGGCAAGATAAAACACATGTTTCCTTTCCCTAATGCATGCTCTTCTGCCTCTGTAGACTGGCAACAAACTCGTTCTCCCAGACACTGTCTTTTTGGAGCACTGAAGACTATTCTTGGCACTTGAGGGATACATGTGCAAGCATGCTGGCCACTGAAATTATGAGCACAACTGAAGGAATGATATGTCCTTTCCCATTCTAGCACGGATGTCTCAAGGACTCTATTGACTCTCATGCACTGACACTATTTCTCACTCTGACAAAGATCCATTAAACATAAAACATTTCTTTTTTTGGTCAGAATATTCACAAAGAAAATTCTCATTGCTGTGTTACAGTACACATTGTGTAAAAGGTACACAAACATGTACCTTGCTGGTGCCTGCTTTAGGTCAGAACATGGTTTCATTCAGAACTTGCAGCCTACATGTTTGTCTCTACCATTTTGAGAAAATATATAATAAAAGTTTTTTGTGGAACAACACATATTTAAGACTGTAGTAACTCTGTGAATAACATGCATAGAAAGGAAAAGATGATAAATAATTGCATTCTGCATTCATGTATAACAACATTGACAGCCTAAGCTGTGCTTAAGCTTTCATGGGTTAAATCCTGACGTGAAGGTTAATTATATTAACTCATTAGAACCCCATAAACCCTACCTTGCTTCTCCACCTAGACATATTTACCATCAAGACAAGGAAAAAATACTGATTCGCTAGAAATAATGAATACATTTAACTTTACTGCAGGATATGCATTTTCCTTTACTGGCGTATTTGTATAAAATCACACACATATGCACAGAAAGAGCATCAATATGACCCCTACCTTTTTTGTTGCTTAATATGTTGTTCTTTAAAATTCAAGACAAGTTTCTGAATAAATCAAAATCAAAAACATTTAAGATGATATTTAAATCAGAAAAAAGAAATATGATATAAAGAAGTGGAATCAGTGCAGAGTTTTTTTGAAAATATTTGCCTTTAAATATACCATATTTCCAAACTGAGGATGTGGGGGGTGTGTGTGTGTGGAGGTTGGATTCCAGTCTTCTGGGTACTCAAAAGAGCCACTTCAAATTAAAAGGTCTGATCCCACTTGACTCCCTCTCCCTGAGTCTACCAGCATCTTGGCACCTGTCCTCAGTGTCACATTGAGATCCCAGACACCATCACACTAACAGATGAACTCCTACTGATTCCCCAGTTGTTGATCCTTTTAAGCCAGGACCTTACTCTCCCCACTGCAGATGTTTATTATTCTTGAATGGGTTAGCAGAATTGTGTCCTTGCTTAAAAGGAATTCTACACTTAGTGGGGCTGGAAGGGACATTCCAATGAAGAATTTGCTTTTTATGATCAAAACAAGAAATCCCAAAAAGCTCCTGACCAGTTCTATCTGATCACAGCCCTGTGCAAGGAAGTCTAAACAGAGCAAGGCTGTGAGAACACGATAGCCCAATCCATTCCAAACATTCTGGTTTAGACTTCACTGCGGCTACACGGGAGGAGATGTGAATACCAACTGGCACAGGATGTCCCACACCCATGCTACTAAACTCTTTCACCTTCCAGAACAGGATGACTGCGCTCAAAGTGTCTGTTAGAGATTTTCTCTGGCTCACACTAACTCATGCACTACATCCAGGAATTAGTCAGCTGAAGGTTACCCGGCACAGGACAAAATCATGCTGAGGAACACACTAACACTTTAACAATAGAAAGGGTAATATTCCACAGCTCAGGAATGTTCCTAGGGTCTGTTTAATTTTAGGCTATACATTTAGCCTTCAAGTCTTTCCATTAATGAAAGTGAGCTTTGGACTAGCTCCTTAGAGTGCCAGTGACATTTGAAGGATGGGAGAGGGATACAATCAATTTAAATATGCATTTGCAAATTTACAAAATATTATAAACATGTAAGGTAGGGCATCTATCTTCATCAGACTCTAAAGCTGTAAATACCAGATGTCATTTATAGATTAAATGATTTTCCTAAATCTAATTTTACATTAATACAAACCATTTGTCAATTCAACGTGAAGGTTTCTATTTTAAACACTCAAAAGTCATGGAATGCAAATGTTAGGGTTATCCCAGTGATTCATTGCACAAAACATAAATTAAGGTATAAACTGAACAGAAAAATTAGTTTGCCTGAGAGGTGTTGAAACAGATCTGCATCTGACATCCTCATGGCATTTTCACCTCTGTTGTTTTTTTAAGATCCCCCATTTGGGAAAATCCTCTCAAAACCCTACAGCTCCAATAGCCTGTTATCTTGCACATGGAAAAATTTAACTGATGGCAAACAAAAATTCAGTGTGTGCAAGAGGGCTTTGACACACAAATTCATATGGAAAAAAATAATCCATGTGCATGGGTGGACTTTTTCTGTCCTTGCTTACCCTCAGTAGTGACAGTTTCCAAATCATGGAATTGTGAACACTCTGTACCTTTATCTTCATTATTACTCAGAGACTGATCCTTTCAGAAGATCTTCAAAGTAACTAGCAGAGATAACAAGATTGTCAACAAGTTTTTAAAGAAATTAAAGGAAACCATATCATCCTTAGATAAAAAGAAAGTTTCAAAAAGTCGCAAAGACATAGCTGGTTCATTCTTTACCGTGCTACCGGAGGGTAAGATATCACAGAAGGTAACCTTATCAAGACAAACTTCTATTCAATGGTACTGTTCTCAAATTAGAAATGCAATAATGTCATTAAGTCTTTGGTAAGATCTGCAAATCAGAAAATGTAATTGCTTAAAATCAGAGTTTTGGCAACCTGTATTTCTCAGAATCCTTAATTTGAGCTCCCACAGGAATTGTCATACAACTGGCAATTAAAAAGAAGTAACTCAGTTCAAAGCGACCCTTGTCATGTTCAGTCTGCATATTCAGAGCTTGACTAAGGCAACCGAACTGTCAAGCATAAGGCAATGAGAGCCACCTCTGTCTGCCCCTAAGGCCATCATGGATAGTCAGCTCCATGGAGTTAAGCCTTCTATTTCTCTCTGCTCTCTCTGCTCTGTAAAGCGATTACATACAGGAACCTTCCTCACCACCAGGAATTTCCTGCTTCCCTAGTCAGTATCAACACTTCCAGAGCTCACTGTTTTCCTCAGAATGATTCCTGACTTTGCAGCCTAGACTCACGGGGTTTTTTTCCATTTTTAACAGAAAGGACTTGTTTACTTATGTGTGAGCCCAGAATAGATGCACGCAAAGAGCAATGCTGGTAATGTACTTCCTAGGTAGGATTCAGCTATTGTAGCGTACAGTGGCAGAAGAGTTCTTCTATTGTAGCAGGTTCTTGACTTGAATAAGCTATTTTAGAAAAAGGAACCCATATTTCCATATGTGCTAGCACAGTAATGGCAGGAGGAGCAATGCAATACAGGTAAAGTGAAGACACAGGACAGAAAGCAGATCCAACAACAGAGTGAGCCTTATAAATACCCATGACATATACTCTTATAGCTAAGCTGTGACTGCAACAGGCTTGGAGTTACAAAGTATGCATTTCCTACTTTTGTGTCTACATGGAAACATATTTGCAACATTTATAATTACATTACTTGATGACAGGTATCAGGGTCTGCCACTGAAATCACTTTGTTTGTTCTTCCTGAAGCTATAACTTTATCAGATGACTGTGTGTACTTACTGATAAATGGGATGAACACTCAGGACTTCAGTATTTTCAAAATAAATATATATTACTTCCTTTTTAGTATTAGCATATTCTAACATTTGGAGTGCTTACATGGGACTTATATGTCAGTAATGCATACACTCAAGATTTAGGGTGTTCTGTGGACTTCTTCAAATATGAAACTAAGCATAACCAGGTTTTTGTGACATAGAAGTTTATCCCATGGGATCTTTCCACAGGTCAAAAAATGTAAAAATCTCCAAAACCAAAAACTGAAACATAAAAACAAGAGATGGGAGAAGCATTTAAGTATTTCTGCTTTGAAGAAGGAATGTCTTGTATTATATACCTTCATATATCATCTATTCACTGCATATGAAAACTCTATAGTTTTTAAAACATCTATATTAAAATACAACTGAAGATGCCAACATTCAACGGAGGTCTAAGCTACCATCTGCTTTAAAGAGTTATATAAATACCTTTATATTTTAATTCATTAAAATATCAGACCAAAAGATAATAAAACCTCATTAATGTACAACGCTTTGTATTGCATCTCAAATGACTTTCACAGCAAGAAACTTGCCCTACCCGTATCCAAGTGTCTGTGGTACTTCTAAGCAGACAGAAGTATAAAATCAAATCATTCCTACCACATCATTACATAATTTATTCTCAATTATACCTTGTGAATGATTTTAAATATTCAATTAAGCTGCATTTGAATTTTGCCAAAGATTATTTCAGTTCTTATCACCTTTGGATGCCTGTTTAAAATGCTTACTGCTAAGGCATTAAATGTACCCTCCCATATTGTCACACTGACTGTAGGGTAAATGAGTCTGTGATGATTCTCCCTCCAAGGCTCAGAATATTAAATTAAAATCTAAAGGAAACAACAACATTGTTTTCATATAACCAGGGGCTTCTCCAAACATAAAATACATTTGCATAGTTCGAGACTCACTGAGGAGGAAGTAAGTTGACTTATTCACATAAAAGCTGCAGTGATGTTTTCTTATATTCTGTCAAGCTAAAAATCTGAAAATTTGCCTAAAGGCAAATTGAATTTTATCTATCCATAGCATTAATATAAAACAAATCTACATATCTTTTTATTGATATTACAGTCTGGTTTTCTTACTTCTAAATTTAAACAACCCTACATCTGACAGCACACTGCAGATTTTTTTTCTTCCTTCATCTATTGCTTACATACAATATATTCAGTGGAGTTCTTACCTTTTAAAATGATACCTGCTTCTAATTAACAGTATTTCAACACAACATTGCTCAAGAGTAACTAGACTGTGTTGATCCAACCCTCAAGTCATGACTTAAGCATGTATTGCAGTGAAGAGCTTGTTTGGTTTTTTTTTTTCCCTGAGTAAGGACTGAAGTGTTTGGGCTTTATTTTGAAATTAATAGCTAGCAGTTTTCTTGTTCATTAGAACAAGCTTTCTTTTTAAATTTTCCTCCATAAATTATCTCAATCCTTCCCTACCATGGCCAGTGAATTAGAACCATGTTGTAATATTGCATCATCTATATAGTTGTAAAATAGATTTAATACAATCAAGAATAAATCATTGACAAATAAATTCAATAAACATGGTCTGAAGACTGAGTCTTGGCGGACATCACAGTCCATTTCAGCCAAGCCAGAGTCCTTGCCCTGTACAACAAATCTGTTTGCTCTTCTTGTTAAACAGTCATGAATCTGAGTTAAGTGACTTATCCTCAAGAACATCATAGTCTTATCTCCTCTAATCAGCATTCTAGAGTCAATCAAATCAAATGCTTCTGTGAAAATTACAAAATACAATGCCAGTACTTTGATTCTATCCAATGCCTGGTCACTGACAATGTTACTGTTAAAATGCCAGATGCCAAAAAATATTCTTGGCACAGTCAGGAAGAAAGGAAAGTAACAGATTTAAAGACTTGGGTTGAAATTCTGCCAATTAGAGGGATAGGAAGAAAAAAAGCACAGATATTTTTATTCTTCTACGCATTGATAAATAACTTGAATTAACTGAAATTACTGAAAATCAGCTCAGATATGTCCTTTTTCCAGTTTATTGCAACATCAGGCATCACCCAGAGTAAGGTGAAATTCTTAACGTCGACCCTTATTTTAGCATAGCTAAAAACTAGTCAATTCTTTCTCTTTCAGAGTGTTTCAACATTCCTGACTGGCTGCCCTGAATGAGAAAGAACATCAATTCTCCTAACAGCTACCCATTTTTTTGCCATGACTCTACTACAGAAAGGGTGAAGGCAATGCCTTTATCTTTCTCTCTGGCTGAAATCACAATCAGATAAGTTTCTACTTGGCCAAACTGCTAAGAAAGGAAGGCAGAGGGGTTTTTTATTCCTCACTGTAGGGAGTAGGCAGACTTTAGCTATAACCAAGAGATTTCCAAATACTTTTCATAGTATTTTTAATTGTTCTCTAAGTTGCAGTTTAGAGTATTTATTGCACATTAAATTATCTCACATAGAAATAGTCACTTGGTGATCCTCAGTTTGGGGTATTATGTGTACAGTAGCTCAACTACACCAAAAGTGGTGATAGCAGCAATAATTCCTAAAGTTAGAAGTCCTGACAAATATCATGGATTTTACAGTATCCAAAAGAGATTAAGAAAAATCACATTCATGTGTTACATAGTAGATTTCAGTAATTTTGTTTTGTAAAGAATAACTATAATGGAGAAATCTGCTTGTGTTAAAATCTCTGTCACTGAGAATGGTGGTTAATGTTGTCACTTTGCAGTATTTCAGTAACACGCTTTTAAAAAATTCCCTTCTTTTTGTAGATTTAAAAAAAAATCCTATCCTGAAAATAATTGAAACCCTTATTAAGTTGATTAAAAAAACCCAAACAAAACAACCACAACCCCCCTTCAAAAAAGTATTTTTTTCTTTTGCTTTAAAAGAAATGACTATGATAAAATGTCTAATAATGTCATCAAAGTTCACCTGAAAGCAGAATGTTCCCCTACAACTGTCTGAAAGGTCCTAGAAATCTATTCACTACTTCTAAAGGACTCACAAGAGTAACAGAAAATAAGTGTTGGGAAGAAAGCTGTTAGCCTTATACAGGATTAAAAAATCTAGTTAAAAATTTTACAGATCTATTCCATTATGAGGGGAGTGTAGAAGCCAGAGAGGATACCTAAATGACTTGTCAGTTGGCATACATTTAGGCAAATAAATTTTGCCGTCTTGTCAACAGATTAAAAATTCACTATAAAAGGTTTTGCAACTTCACTTATTTAGGAGTTTACTGTTCAAAGAAAGACATACATGGCAAATAATAATAATAATAATGCCAAAATGTTTACTGTTAATTTACTTTTTCTTACCGTGTCCTTCTGCATCCTTCATCATGTACAGCTGACATTCTATCCTGAGTCACAAAGCTCTTCTCATTCGCCGTATTTGGAGGATGACCATCTTTCTCAATATTATGAATTCCTCTCCTAGAAAAGGGCACATAAATTCATTAATATGTTTATCCTACTAAGCAGAAGAATAGTTACATCTTTTTAGCTAGTCTTTAGTGGTAGAGTGTGGCTGAGGTCTAGGTCCTAGATCCTAAGTCTGAATGACATCTTCCATCCTATTTTAGGAACCCAACACAACCTTTCCCCTTTCCCCTGTTTTTCATGGGATGGAAAATGAGGGGATTAGGATGGATAGAAAATATTTCCCCAGTCTGAGCAATAGAACACCAGGAACCAAGGCAAATGGTGGGCCTTAAATTTTAACTCCTTATCCTGTTTTTGTAATATACAGCTGTACAACTGAAAACAAAGGCTAAATAATACTATTCTCATGTATGAATGTGTTTGATTTGTAACATTAATTATCTAATTAAAGCATTCAGAATCAATATTTAATGCTCTAAGCTAAATACATTTACATTATTTCAGGAATCTGATCTTTAAAAAGCAAACTGAAGAGAAATTTAACATATATTGGAAAATAGTGAACCGGGAAATGGCCACATCTGCCTTTAAGTCTGTCAGATTTAAAGGGCCAGTACCAGAAAGTCATGGTAGCATTTTAAGGACTGGTTTATGCTATAAAATCTGAATTCACATAACTGGAGAAGACCAACAATATATCAAATGATCCTCCAATATATTGCTTTGTGTAAGTGACCTTAAAACCAAGCTTAAAGGTAGGAAATTTTTCTGACTGATAAAAGTGGAAATTTGTAGTCTATGTTAACAACTGATTTTCTTTAGATGTATGTCTCGGAAAGAAAATATACTGCTTGTTCTCTGACAGTATGAACTTTTGGACCACAGCTTCTTTGTTAACACCTGCTAGTTTGAGGAAGAGAAGTCTTGGATCCACAGCTAAATTTAAGGTTCTGACATGGCACTGAAATTTAGTATTCCACAGTCACGGTTCCTATGTTTTGTATCTCTGAGTCCACTCAACTGAAATATACAACATTTTACTGCATCAGCAAAAGAAAATGTTTGGAGATGACTGTATGCAGTACCAAATATTACTATTATCTTTATAATGTATACTTTCAACCAGATACCATCCTTGGATATGAATCTGCAGCTGAAAATACCTTATGAGAAAGTACAAACTGGCTTTTTAAGGTTATAGAGTAATGCATTCCACATATCTGAGGCTCAGACACAGCTGCTTGGTTTTTTTTAAGCTTTGGATAATAATCATGAGTACAATGTTCTGTCCATAAAGATCTGTTAAAAATTTACAGGCTATGATATTCATTATCATAGCCTTTCAAGAGAAAGCTCAAAATGTTAAAATGCAGCTAGATGTGTAGCAGCAATACATCACTCTGTTGTAGTAAACACATATATTTTATTTTATTTTTGAGATTAGTTTCATCTTGAAAATTACAAATTGGATTAGGAGGTTTGATATGATTGGAAAACAGATTGACAGTCTACTTAGCATTTTTATTAGTCGTGTAGATTATCTATAGGCTATAGATGACCTCAGTCAACTTAACATTCTTTAGGCAGCCAGACAAAAGGCAACATCAGCCAATCATAAAAACATGTACTTGATTATTAGGTCTCAAGATGTGTCAAATCAATACACTGTATCACCTTCAAGGCTAGATATAAGACAGCATCTGCATCTTTTGTAACTTAGGAGACTGAAGGAAAAAATGCTAAAAATAAAATTATGATTTACATAAGTACTGTTTAATACAGTTACATATATTGTTGTCATTCCAGGTTTTAAATGTAGTTACCACAATTTTTACTCTTTTAGTCTCTTTGAAACACAAAGAAATATAGGTCATAAATGTATTAACACCTGAAAAGGTTCACACTGTTTCTACCATCTCTTTGCTGTCACTATATAAGTATGCAGCATTAAGCAGACTCTTCTGCTTCTGTTGTAATAAAAAATAGTTTGATATAACTAACATACACTAATACATTAAAGGACTGTTTATAATCATGATAACTAAGGCCTTCATACTTGGTGATGTAAACTTTAAGGGAAAAATATGTAATGCAGAGACAGTGCTTATGCTGTACTTGTACTATTTAAGTACAATACCCACATCAGTAGCAACATAGGGAAGATATAATTCTTAAAAAATACTCCTTTTCTGCAGTTTCTTGGTTCCAGAGTATTTATTATTCTATAGCTGGCCGTTATCATTACTTGGCTAGCAACTTCACCCTATCATTTGCTGACCTTTCTATCACATCTACCCTATTTCGGAAAACGGAACAAAGACTCTCAATTCTTTCTCTACTTGGTTCAAGCAGAGGAGCAGAAAGTGCAAAGTTATTAACTTCTATGGATCTGGACACATAATTAAGGAATTTACTCATAGGTAGAATCTACTTACTGGTCTGAAGCAGCGTAATTCAAAATACAGTTCCCCTACAGTTCCTCTTACAGTTACCAAGACAGAGTAAAGAGACACCAATCCTTCTCTAAGATTACTTTATAGGAAAACTTAACCTTTGCATGCATTGGCTGTGTCTACAGACTGTATCTCAAATGTCCACCACAAAGACTGCTTCTACACAACTGCAGTATATTGGATGAACTGCAACCCTGAAGTTGTAATAAAGATGAAACAAAACACGTCTGTCCTGTAGTCATGATCACAGTAGGAAAGGCTATTCTATCACACCATTAATAACTATTAATTTAGTTTCAGGTGGTTTGTCAGTTGTTTCAGTGATTTTCATGCAGATCTTTCAATGTTTTTTAATACCTGTGTACTGAAGATCTTGGAGACTGAAGTTTAGCACACTTAATATCCCAGACAGATATTTTTTGAGTTTATTTTATACAACATTACCTGAAGTACAGGACTCAAGGAAGGTTAAGTCATTCAGTTACCCATTTTGGAACAATATTGGAACTGAGAAAGCTTCATACATAACGTATCATACTTTGAAAAGCCTAATAAGGTAAACCTTTTTTTTTCTTTGTTTGATAATAGATTCTCAAATTTTAAAATACTTTAATTGTTATTCCTAACAGAATTAACTGTTATTCTGAATAGAAATACATGTTACAAAACAACATGGTGTTTGAGAACTTTTCTGCCTCCTCCTACTTAATTAAGTCCCGTAACTCCTAATTAACACTTCCTAAAGCTTAGTATGTCTAAGGTAGCAAGCCCTAGAATTTCAAGGGTAATAGGTTCTATGCTAATTGAATGGATAGTTACAAATGAGTTGCTAAGGTATTAGCCCAAGAAAAGATACCAACCTTTAGGAAGGGTTTGCTGTAGTTTTCTATAGAGAAAGATCCAAAGAATCCTAACTGACTAGAAACTGAAAATCAAGCAAAAATGAACTCCTTTACACCTGATTTTTACTAATGTGCATCTCTTCATCTTTCCTTCTCACTGGCGTGTCAGGATAAACAAACACATGTCACATAATTAACTAGATTTACAAACATATGCTTTAACTTCTGCAACCTTTAGTGAAACTCATTTCCTGATTTACTATGGCTAAGGCTAAAGTCATATATGAGGACTAGAACTTTCTTTGCTGAATAGAGATTTCTGTTAACCAGCCAGCCTGTTCTTTGTTACAAGCTTTAGGATAATTTGTCTTTGCTCCTTCCACCAAGAAGCATATATGCATATATATACATTGAAGGAGACTGGTTTTTTCAGAGAGAAATGAAAGACTAAGCTGACATGTTGGATTAGGCAGTTCATTGGTAATGTCCCGGCACTCTGATAATTTTATGGTCCTCTTCTGGACTTGCTCTAAGAGATCAAAGTCTTTTTTGCAGTGAAGGACATAGTGGTCCAGGTGAGTCTCAGAAGAGTGAAATAGAGAGGAAGAATCACCTTCCTCAACCTTCTGGTCACACTTCTTTTTATGCAGCTCAGGATATGATTTGCTTTCTGTGCTTCAAGAACAAATCACTGGTTCACATCCAAGTTTTCATCTACTATTATCCCTAAATCCTTCTCTGCAGGGCTACTCTCAATCCTTGGTCTGTGCTAATACTTGTGATTGTCCTAACTCAGGTGCAAGAGTTAGGCTTGCACTTGGCTTTGTTGAACTTCATGAGGTTCACCTGGGCTCACTTCTCAAGCCTATCAAAGTCCCTCTGGATGGCATCCCTTCCCTCAGGCATATCAAATGCACCACTCAGCTTAGTGTCATCCACAAACTGAGACATCTGAAGATAATGGTACAGTAGGATTAACACAGGAAAAAGATCTCTTGAAGATACCGTGTAACTTAAGATCAATAGTACTAGGAAGAAATGAACTGTTTTCTCACTATGTCCTTATGATTCACAGTCTGTCCCAGAAGCCCCTGGGAGGCTTGAAACTCCATAAATTTTCACACATACCTCCTGTTTCTTTCATACCTAAATAATACATTATTTGGTTTTTAGTTTCTGGATATGTCTTTTGGTTTTTTTTTTCTGTCTTCTTCGCTCTCTTATTCTATTTTAAATGTCTGTCTGACACAATTTATGATCCTTTCTACTGGGTTGACAAAGATAGGATTTCCAGCTTGGCTCAAGTAATCTTGCAGATTTTGCCATTTACAAATACTGACTTTTATCTTACATTTTCTGCTGAAGTAAGTTATGCTCTCCATAATTCTGTTATAACACAGTCAGCATATGTCTATCCTGAGTCTAAATTTAATTTTCCCCATGTTTGATATTAGGGTCATTTTGACTAGTTATGCTATTAAAAGAAACAGCAAAAACCCAATGAAAAATCCTTTCTGTAATTTGATGACACAGTACTTGTTTTTTGTTTGAGTCTTCCTGTAATTTTGAAATAATTTATATTATGGTCACTTTCATTTTTGAAACAAATTACTGTATAGTATCACTTCTGATTTACTCTTTCTGTATGCTTATAATCCTAGAAAGAACTGTTTTAAAGGATCACACATCTTTAAATCTGGTTTGGTCAGAGACTGTACTGGTTTAAGTGAATCAGACTATTACTATTTAATTATCAGAAATAGTGATTGATAACAATAGCAAATGAACTGTTAAACATCCGATATTTTTTCCTAATGTTAAAGTCACTAATGCCATATAAATTGCTTACATTTATTTTTGTGAAATAACCTTTAAATATTGAGATTTTCACCCCTCGAGATGCATTTGTCAACACCTTTCCTTGTCTTATGGTTTTTATGTAGCATTTTGGAAGAAGATTCTCTTTCCTTTTTCTGATTTCTGTCAACTACACAGCATAATTTTTTTCTTTTGCTGCCATGATCATTGTAATTCATAGTTGTTTTTATGTGTGTTACCTTCCACTGCTTGGTTCTTTGTTTCCCAGTGTACCATATTTCAGCTCACCTTTTTATTTTATAATTTATTTATTCCCTATACTGAAAGCAATAAGCAAAGACTTCACCCCCTTTGAAGTATTCTGCTGGGTTCTGGTTTGGAACCCACACTTTACAGTTGTGCAATTGGGAATAGATCCTTAATTTTATTAACAAAGCTCTGGCCTCTTCAGCTTTGATCCTAAATATTATACCTGCATCAGTCTCTAATAATGTCTGCCTCTGGCAAATGGGAACACTTCAGAATGTCTTCCTATTGCTTTGCATACTTTTTAATTCATTTTTATGGTTTTTGTAACAAAGGCAAAAATTTTTATTACTTGAACCTATTATTTCAGCATGGATTATAAGCTTATAGGCAGGCAGATAGATGCGTAATCTGCAAAAATAGCAGTGTCATTGCTATTGCTTTCATGAGGAATGCTAAAGTGGGTTAAAGAGTTTCTTCCAATTAAAAAGAAATCTAGCATCAGTTACTTTATGGCTAGACTTTAAATTATTCTGGGATCCCAGCATTATAGATGGAGAACAAAATGCATTTTAAAGTGTTATTCAATATAAGATTCCTTTATTACTGAGGTTAACATTTGAAACACAGTTTTTTGATGATAGGAAGAGACACTGTAGAAGTCAAGTTTCTTCAAATGGATTTCAGAGTCCAAAATCCTCCATGAGCTGCTACAGGCATTATAAAGTTTCTGAAGCAGCTGCTTTGTTTATAGCCCTCAGACATTTTATAATCTTGGGGTTTTTTTAATATAGAATAATTTCTGACCATATTTATCATTCTGTTTGGGAAAATAAGCAAGCACAGACTGTGATGTAAGAAGAAGGATATATAGTAGTTTAAGAATTTCCACCTATTGTCTCAACTTCATAGTGAACTGAATGGACACTGCATAATCAAGCAACGTTGTTTGAAAGTCCTATTAATATTTTAGAAGTCTTAAGAATTAATGAAATCTCTTATGGTGAGTATCACCTTCCATTCTTTTGCAGTATTGATACATATAATCACTATGCTGAGGGTTTTGCTGGGAGTATTTGTATGCTGAGGGGGGACTTTTCAAAAGGTACAGGAAAAAAACCCCAACCCTCAGAAAGCCTCTCTTTTTTGCTTGTCCCTTTCTCATGACCTTTTTTAAGAGGATTGAAAAAGATGATGAAATAGTCTCTTAATTAAATTAATTAAGCTTTTTAATAAACAATTTTACTAGTTTTATCACAACCTCACACCAGTAAATCTTAAATGTCCTGTAAAAATCTTTGATAGTTCTAATTATTGCTGTTAAAAATATGTGTGGGTAACACTGTTACTATTTAGGCATATACGTTTTCATTAACACAGTTGTACTTTGCTTAAAAATACAGTAGAGGTTTTTTGCTCCATCACTGTTACAAGAAACTTGAAATCAATTTTATTCTATGAGGAAAATGTATATCCCTTGACATTTAACTTAAGACATAGCCAGTAAGTTCACATTCATGTGACAGCACAGTTCAAATTGATGAAAACAATGTATTCCTTGTGTCATTGTAAATTTGATAAAAATCTGAGCATAATAAACAAAAAAATGGGAGGTATGTTCCTGAAGCACTAACAAAGGTTTGCTGTTCTGTTTTTCAAGACAGATTTTTTTTTCTTCAGTCAATTAATGGAATTCTAATAGTTTTACTGTGTAAATTGTTATTAGAGTTTAAAGTAGTGGTTGTAAAAAACCCAAACCAAATGAAAAACATTTCAGAAGCAAATGAACCATGGATATTTCAGTCTGGTATAACACCTGTGTTATGCCAATATGCCTTGTAAATTGGAACAGATCAGCAAACACATGCAAAAAAGCAAATGGACACTCATTTGAAGTACTTAAAAACATAGAAGTACTCTAATTTACAGGTATATTGTCTAACAAAATTTAAGCAACCACAGTTATGGGCATTCTGTGAATTTGATGATTAGGCCTTATGAAACCAGGAAACAAGACAGAACAACAAGTTATACATGAAAAATGAAAAGAAACAACAGGAATAATTCAGCATGGAGCTAGAGATTTTAATAGAAGATTGTCCCATTTTTTTACGATGAGACCTATTTAAAAATTCCACCTGTAGGCCAAATCAGTCTTCTATGATCCTGTTAGGTTTGACACTTGAACATTACTTTAGAATTTTGCTTAGAACAAAAGAATAAAAGCCATTTTAATAAACTCTTTTTAATCACTCCAACATGCGTTTCATGAACAATTTATGGCACTCGACAAAAACATGGGACTTCTTTCAGATTTGTGAAAAACAAAGGAGAGAGGCATCCTAAAAGAGAACACCATCACTATGGATAGAAAACAGGCAGAATATGGTAGGATATGAGCAGGCATAATTGCATGCTTTGATATTTATGATGAAAGACCTGAGCTGAAAGAAAAATGACAAAAATGCTATCTTAGCCTTTTATGAAACAAAGAAAACCTGAAGGTCGTGCAATAGTAATTTTCATCATTCCTTCCAAAGCCTTGGCAAGCTTTGAAAATTCATATGTAATAGCAGCTAGCTTTTCTAAGTGAAAGTGCTTTGAAATCATCTAGGGATATACAGTATATAAAAGAAACCTTCATTTTTCAACTGCAACAAAAGCAAAATTATATTTCAGAACATTAAGCTGACTCTTTTAAATTATGTTGTCTTAGCTCTAGAAAAATCTTTCCTTATATTGTACAATTAATTTTCTTAAACTCATGTTCTGCTGCATATATTAATTTTAAAAGAAATTACTTCTGTAAATTAGGAAAAAATCTCTTAAAAATTCAATTTATTCACTAAAATACAGCAAAACATGTCTGGCAAAATCCACTGACAAGCACAAGAAATACAAGCTAAGAATACAAAAGGATGTTTACTCTGTGATTTCTACTGCTCCATAGCAAGCTGAATATCATATCAATCCAAATTCCTCTATGTACAAAGTAAAAGGTTAAATTTAAAGATACCCATAATCTCAACTTTAAGGATGACTAAATTGTCTTTAAAGTAGAAGCATATTTTACTGTTTAATTTTATTTCTCAGCTCCTGAATGGGTGGGATTTTTTTTACCAATAAATTGTTCTCTCTGAGTTTCTGTATTTGTAGGGACTTTTGGATCTTTTTTCTGTTTGTCCCTGAAATGGAGGTTGAACACTTTTTAAAGTTGTAATTTGACCTCAATGTCTGCTTCCTCCAATTGAGTCTGAATCCCCAGCAGAAGAAGAAAATATGAAAAAAATAACCATTTCATGTAGAATATAAAATCCAATATTTGGAAACTATCCTAAACTCCAGAAAAAAAGTAGTATCTCAGAGAAAAAGAAAAGCTGTCCAAACTTCTTACTGTCCTTCAGTATTGCCCATTCTACTTCAATTTATTTTTTTTTCTCAGTGTTTAAGGAAGTTTACTTTTTAAGAACATGAAAAGGCATAAAAATTGCATTTAATAGCCCAAACAAATTATGCATCCAGCTGCCTTTCCTGGTAACATCAGAAGAAAATGTGTCAGTTCAAATAAAATAATTTTTCAGAGGTGACAAAAGCTAAGTAGAAACCTTTGTCACATCTGGGTATTTTTATTTTGGTTTTGGTTTTGGTTTTTTTTTTTTAAAGACTCTTCATGTACTCTCTTTTAGACTATCATTGTTTGCATGTGTGGGGAAAGCAGTCCTGCCTTGTCCAGCACCCAAAAGCTGCTCTACTTCTACACTATTTCCTGGCCATATGGATGAATAGTATTTAGTTGTAAGACCTGCACTTTTATACTTTTTTCCTTTGATGTAATTTCGCCTCTCGGAACTGAGAAACCATGTAGTAGAAGTTATCTGTTCTCCTTAATTAATGTCAGGCACAAACCCACACTGTGCCTGGCTGGGTACAATTGCAAAATTGGATGTGCTGGATGAACAATAACATGCAGCTTAGATCCTTAGACTAAACCACCAAGAAAGAATGTTTGCTAGTGAAGAATGGAGGGATTATGGCAAAACTGTGGTTTAAAAATAGGGCCCATGATAGAAATCTGTGGGTTTTAATATTCAGAGAGGTGAAACAGTTAGTTTCAATAACTAAAGGCAGTGAAACTTAGGTCTGAATTCTTGTCTTGGAAATTTGACATTTAGAAGACTGGAAGTGGGATCAAAACCATACTATTTTTTATTTGGTTTAACACTGATATTTTAGGCACGTAAAGCCCCCAAATTAAGAGGCCTACAGTCTTTCAAGGAGAAAAATCAAGACGTGAAGATGTTCAGTGCTCTCTGATGACAATAAATACAAAGCCTGACAATGTTAGAAAGTATCTGCACCCTCACATAGCTAAAAGTACTTAAATATCCATTCAGTGGTACAGGTGACTGAGACTTGCTCTTTTAAGTCTAAAGGTGTCATATTTTGAGTCTCAGCATCTGTAAGAGTATTTTAAGTCTTGACAACCTTCTGGAAGATAAAGGTTCAAGGAGGTGTGACTTCTGCTGTTATTTTGTTTACTTTTCTTATCAGAAGAGGATGGAGAAGCTGCTCTTACGAATCAGCTTGCCTCCTTTGTCTCTGCATTCTCAGAGTTTTCTATCAATTTAGACCTTTCAGAGGAATTGATATCATAATAATTATGCAACATTTAACCCTTCAGAAACTATTTTTAAAAAAACCAGCACTTATCTTCTAAATGCATGATTAGAGATTGAGAGGATGTGTTATTTTGTCATTGTTAGTGAATACTGTTAGTGCCATAGCTGCCATATGTAGTGATAATTGGGTCGATGCCTATGTTGGTGGTGCCTAGGGTTTACAAAAGAATACTCCATTGTATAAATATCTGAAGAGCTTATCAGTGAAATACAAGTCTACTAAGAGCAAGTAGCAACAATAAATGTACTGGAGGAGCACAGGGGAGCTAAAAATTCCATTTCAATGTCTCTCCTAATATGGAGCTCCTCTTCTCTGGAGGCAGCTATTTCTCTTCATTGGTTACCTTACGTCACAGAAGCTTACTTAATGTCACTCAAGCACGGACATCGTAGTAGAATAAAAACTTACAGAGGAGTGTGTAGGGATGTGATGTTTCTATTTATTTGACACCTTCCTTGAATATATTCTCTGAATAATTTGTCCAGGCAGATAATCAGGATGAACCCTAAAATCTGCTAATTTTCATTTATGCCCCTTTAATTTTTCCTAAAAAATCATAGACATAGAACACTCTGCCATAAGATGTCATAAGAGGTTTTGGGGTTTTAAAAAGGCAATTGTCATTTTTACCAGGTGCACACTGTTCTCTGTACTTGTCTAATGAGTTAGTTAAAGTTTTTGTTTATTTTGCCATGGTGAAATGTTTCCTGTAGCAGTCAGTGAAAACTCTTGTAAATTTTTAGAAAGAGGTTTCACCAATGAATCAACACCTTTAATGGATATAACTGTGTCTGTGCTATAGGATTGTATTATTTCAGCCAGCCTTGTCTGCAAGTGGCTAAAAAAAGAGTTATGAAAGGTAAATGTAAAAGATCTCTTGGTCAAGAATTCCTTGGTCAAGGTTTTGGCCAAAATTATATATAGATGCAGTGAATTTAAATTTGTAAATCTAGCCTAAAATGCTGAGAGATTCTGCAAAACAAGTAATGGAGTCCAGAACTTATAGAGGTGTAAATAAAGCTAAAGTTGCTGTTGTGGTCCCGAGCTAAACAAAAACACCTTATTGCTGGTAGAGTTGTGTATATGGATGAGATAGGGAGTATCTGCCTACTGAAGGAATTTTGAATTCTTAAGACTTTCACTTATTCACAAATTGCTTCAAATTGCTTGACAACTTCAAAAGTTATCAGCATGACTGGCAGATACTCAGGCAATTTACTCACAAAAATCTTACATTAGATTAAAAATTGGGGATCAAGCTTCACAAAGGTTAATGGGACCAATGCACAGTGGTATAAACTACTAGGGATTTGGGGTTTTTTAAATTATATTTCTCAGATTTTTATTTTCATTAAGAAAACAAAGCCTTAAAACATGAGCAGAATGTGTTAACAGAATTTGGGGAGATCTTGGAACAGCAGCTTGGGGCAGTGTAAGCAGTCCCATTTTGCTCTTTGGAAAGGAGACATATAATCATCGGATAATACAGAATAAATCATTAACACAGGTAAAGAAGACTAGAGAGAAGAAAAGAAAGAGCTGCAGGAAAGACTTTCCCTAAATAATAGCATTTCTTAGACACATGAGAGAAGTGAGATTATGTTCTATAATTTTTCAAAGGCTTGCATCTAATAAACCACTCTAAAAAGAAATAAAGTAGTTACATGGGGGACAAGCTCTTCCTAAGCTTTTGCTGTTTCTGCTGGACTTGAACTAGAAGCTAATGGCCAATTCAACCCCTCTGTGTTTCTGGAGAATGCTTATATGGTGACAGAAAATCTGCAGAATAGGGATTTTATGACTTAGAAGATGCTGGCAGTAAAATCACCACTTAGGATTTATCCTAAATAAGTTTAGGATGAATCACCTGAGGTTACCTTAACCACCCTCTATATTCAATGAAAGGAAATAATGGCAGTTTGGTTCACCCAAGACTCAAGCACTTTGAAGGTGCATATCTCCCTCCATTGATTATTTCTGTATCTAGAGCGACTGGGGTACCAATTTAGTAAGAACAGTTAGGTGAATACAATTAGGTCTTTACCTCCTATTTAAAAGATTTGTTTTCCCCTAAATATGTTGATGGTATTGCTACTGCTCTTGAGGAAATAAAAACTTAGGCTCTCTACTATTTTGGGTTTGTCTGAATTATTCTTGTAAAGGCATCCAAAGAAAAGGACATTAATTTGTTAACTATCTGAGAAAACATGAGCCCTGAATTAAATATTTCGAAAAGGGGTGATTAAGTTAAATATTTGACTTGGTTTAGAGCTTCTTTCAGACACTGCATAACTATTACACAATTATGATCCCACAGGGCACAAAGAGAGAACAAATAAATCCATAATTTTTCAAATCAGAGACTATTCACAAGACGGGGATGGGAAGAGGAAGCCTGTGGAGAGAGCTATGAAAGAGAAATCAAACACAAGTTTTAAAAAGAAGAACTTTCCTGTTTTGTTACAAAAGAGAGAGGACAAATAATTTGAAAAGGTTGATAGGTACAGTTTAATTATTACAAAGACCCATCTTTCTGTTTTAATTTTTTTCTTGGTCATAATGTCCAACAACAACAGAACAAAGCAAAATCAAAAGAAAGGCAACCACACATCCTTTTCAGCATTAAAATGAAAAAAGAAAAGAAAGAAGTAGTACTGCTGAGAATTCTTGGTTGTATACAAACTCAACATTCAAGTGTTTTCATCAAAAGCTTATTTCAGGCAGCAAATGAAGTAATCTTTTTGGAAAGTAATAGGATTTTATTCTCATGAGATTCCCCCACAGAGAGGTGGCCACTTCCTTAAATCAGTCAGTCAGGTATGATGATACCTCAAATCCCAACTGCTTGAAGCAAATAAATAATAAATGAAGATGGTATTTGAGTCTGAAAAATCATCCGAGAGGTCGAGATCCTTCCTTTTGGTGAACTCTGTAAGATGTATAGTGTGGAAGCAGAAGCTAAAGGTTAGGAGCTTGACCATGCACTGCACTTCGGCTTGTAAGCTCAAAAGTGGCTACTAACCATGAACCAAACACATCATTGAAGGCTGGGTTTTTGTGTTTCTTTTTTTCCCCTTCATTCCTTATAGTCTAAGGTTTGCTTTCACTCCAGGGGAGTAGAGAGTCAGAAAATGCAGGAAAGAAAAGTTAGCATTCTTTCTGAGCACAAACCTGCTGCTAAGCTGGTATTTTGTATTGATTTTTCCTGAAGCCTGTAATCTTGAAAGCTTGTAACAGAGGATGAGGTAAATATCATTTTATTTGCTCAAATAGGTTTAGATTAGATTGAGATGAAAAACTAGGGACAGGCCAAATTAGGACTGAAAGCAGCAATTACAGATTATTGTTTCCAGCAGTAACTAGAATAGGTTATTTCACTGATAAAAAGGCTTGCTGAAAGAAAGAATAGGTGATTTTCCTTAGAGCCTTAAAATAATATCAAGAAAAGAATAGACAAGGAAAATATAAACAGAAATTCATAACAAATTTGTTATGTTGCATGTTAAAAAAGTCAGGCTACCTGTAGAGTAAATTAGCATGTGAATTATTGAACTTGCTTAAAATGCACAGCTTAACAATATATCCTCCGAATACATACTTCTGAATATATACAATATGGGTGCTTAGCAAACTAGTAATATGCTTTTCATTGTGTACATTTTTTTTTCATCTTGTTGAAAAACAAAGCATACCATGCAGCCTGAAGGATAATAATAAAAATCAGTTCTTAAAAGTAATTCCTTCGATAAAATAGTTTCTGAGGGGGAAAAAAATGTGTACAAAAGCGTTCAAATGATACTGACAATAAGGCATGGAATTTAAAAGGCTTAACCATGTCTTATCTTAGAGTCTGTTTTATTTCTTCATCTTCTGAGCACTTCAAACATATGAGCTGTTATTCCATCTTTAGATCAGTAACTTTGAATTGTTCTACCTGTCATTCTGCAGTGACTAGCACAGCTAGATGTCATACAATGATTGTTTGCACTTTCATTCTTTCACATTAAATGGCAATCATCCGGTCCTTTTGATTTGTTTCTTTTATTTAGCCCTGAAGTTTTTACACTAGAATCTCATTAAAGCTGAACTAGTGTACTCCTGTCAAAAAACTAATGGAAAAAAGTTTAAAAGAGAAATGTTTCACCTATATTGTCACTTACTGGTGGAGTTGCATTTATCAAGATTTGCAGAGTTTACTTCTTTAGTTTACGTTCTCTTGGCCTTGTTCACCTCTCCCTGCTTTTTTTTCTCCTGTATTGTACAAAATTAGGATGATATGTTCTAATAAACCAGACACCTAAAGAAAATAACAATGAAAAGAACAAGGAATTTTATCTCCTGGAAATACTTTTTTCTTTTCATAGGACACATATTTCCTGTTAGTCAAGGATATTGCCAGATGAATTTCCTATGCAAAGGACTAAGCACTTCATTGACCACTGTTTACAGAAGTATAACTGTATGTCTGAGTTGCAGGAACAAACAAATTAAGCAAATACTCTGTTGCAGATATTTCTAGGCATATATGATGATGTTCATTGTCATTCGTGCAGACAACTAAATCCCACCCTTGAAAATAACCCTACAATCTTTTCTCCCTCCAGCAACATTTGGTTTTTGATCCAGGTAAGGTCTCTAATTACAGCATCTAAAAAAATTGATTACTGAGCTCTTCATAAGAGTTCTCAAATTACACAGAAGTTATTTATGCAGAAGTATGCCTTGCTCTATCAGGGAAAGAAAAATCATACAAGTCCCATTTAATCTATGGTATGAAGGACAATGAAAAATATATCCATTCAATAAGAATCTTCTTTTATCTTATGCTTCTGCACTGACAGATAAGAGAAATATATCATGTGGATTCTGATCCCTCTATGAGTTCCAGAAAATAAGATAAGGGTCTGCAAAATGCTGGCAAATTAATCCCAGTGAAATTACTAACCATTTTGTCTAAAGATCCGGTAGTCAGAAGGGATAACTTAGAGGTCACCTTTACTATTAAAGCTAAGGGTTTTCTAGATGGTATTGTGGCATACATTGTACATCTAAATGCCCGATCTAAAAATGAATTCCTCAGCATTTCTGAATATGCTCCATAGATTTAACTCAAACGATGCAAGGCATTTTCCTCCCATGTAAAACGTGATGTCTTAAGCCCTCTGTCTCCCATTTGCCTGTGCATAAATGATGACCTCTTCCTTAGAAAATCAAATGATATGCAAGCTGCTAGATGTCAAAGGATCTTTGTGGCTTGAACACAAAGATAGTACTTATTAATAAAAAAATATGAAATTGACATGTAATTGTTACAGAAAATGCCTATTTAAGAAATGCGTATATAAGAAATAATGACCAAAAGGGAGGGCATTTCTCAGCAGTTAATGACTAGATAGAAAAGTTAATGGCTGCAGGTGAAGTCAAGGTCGCATAACTCAGCCCGTCATTAATAGCTTGGAAATGCCCAGCCAGGAGGTCATCACTGCTATTACGAGCCACAGGAATAAAAAAATAATAAGAAAAAAATATAATTACCTTTTTCTGTTTTGAAAAGTTAGAACTAAAACTGTAGGTTGCCATGGATATGTTGTTCTGTTTACTAGAGTTATATCCTCTCAGCAGTTAAAGGCCAGGGTTGCAATTCAGCATGGTGCTGAGCCAAAACCATTAAAGCACACAGTACAAAAAACAAACCTCAGCATACTGCAAGATCAAGGTTCAGGCTTATATTAAGTGGAAAAGCATTCCCTCAGGTTTATTTTCAGCAATTAGTGTTTCTGAGGCAATAATTTTAAGGTAAACCATGTATCTTGATAAATTTGTTTCCTAATTTTCCCCATTAAAATTATTATCTGTTTTTTAGTATATATTTACAGTTTTGGAAAAAATATAATAAAAGAGACAATATACCACTAAGTCCATCTTTAGTCTTGAATTTCTCCCTTATTTTCACTGTTCTCTTCCTTACAGATTTTCACAATTTCTCATTTGTTGGTTCACGCTTAATATTTGCAATTAGTAAAAATATATCATTGATATTTATCTCTGCTCTGAATCATACCGAAATCTGGAGTCAGGTATTTTTTTAACTGAGTTCCAAAGGCTAGGTATTATATAAAACATTTATTTTCTTGTATTTCTTAATTGTTCTCTTCATATTAGTTTCTATTTCCCTGCTCTTAAGTTCTAAAAAAACTTTGTTCATTATCATTCACGATGTCTATGCCTCAATCATACTTTGTTCATTATCATTCATTATGTCTATGCCTCAATCATGTCTTCCCTCCTTCTTACATAACGGCCTGCATAGTATCAAATAAGGAACAGAGCTACACACAGGGGTGTGCAAAATACTGCTTCAACTTTCCAGACCTTATAGCTTAAAACATAGTATGGGCTCAAGTTGATACATTTTAGGTCATTTTAATAACATGACTTAACCCCCCACCAAATATGAACATCTTGTTAATCTCTTCAATACAAAATTCTGAAATGTACTTTCACTTTAAGCAATTCTCATTTTCATAGAATTCATGTGCATAACTGCCATCATACAGGTACACAAAGCTTTATTTATCAGAATGGTTTTGAGTCTTGGCCCAAATGTCTTTTGGAGTTGCCAATAGTGTAAGAAACAGAAAGATGCGTATCAAGAACATTTCCAAGGATGAACACAACAATAATGAAAATTGGGTTGATAAGTGTTACCTGAACTATGTCCCAAATTTGTCACTCTGTAGTGACATTATTCTTCATTATGCATATTAAAACATGCATGTTCAAAAACATTATTCTCTGGATTTATCAGGTATAATATAATCACAATAATTAGAGATAGACAACACACTGCAATCACAACACTGTCTAGAACCAAGACCAGAGTTAGATACTTGATAAATTAATATATTTTCATTGAAAAAAATCAAAGTAAGATTTTCATTGATTGTATTATGAGTAGGATAAAACTATTTCCTTTTTCTGAGCATCAAAATCATGGTAAAACCCCCCATCAAACAGAGACATATCTATTTGTATATATGTAGGCACACACAGAAATGCTATGTCAAAAAATGGGAAAGAGAACCAAGAACTTTGAGAAGCGTGTTAATATTCCTAAATTCTACGTGTTCAGACATTCAAAGACCTTTTAAATTCCATACAAAGGTGAGTATTAGCCACAAGAAATGCTGTTTACCGTTCAAAGTTTTGTGAAATAATATAGATCAATGCAATTTTCAAACCTCTACTTACATATCCAGTAAAAAACACTTAGTTCCACCCTCATGTCCTCCTTCCCAAGAAAGGTTTGCAACATCAAGAAACTTTTCAGCTTGATTTGAACATCCAGGCTCCCTCAGAAGGAAGATGGGAAGAAAGGCAGCCTCAGGAAAAGCCTTTTTTTTTTTTTTTTAACCTTGCAAGTAGCACACTGAACGTCTCCAAAACCTGTCTCCATGGCAGACAGAAGTATACACCTCATATGTACCATTAAGGTAAAAATCGGCACTAAATACGAAATTGAAAACCAGGTAGATTCTCAGAACCTAATAGGCATAAGATCCAATAGGTATTTTTACAGAGATTATGCTTATTCCCAGCAAAAATGTCAATAGCTTTGTTTGCATAAAAGTGTGTTTCCAAAGAAAGAAACATGACTAAAATAAGTTTCAAGGTCGTAATTCAGTTTCATGATTATAAGGAGCTCATTCCATTGGAACAGATACAGAGGAAGATGTCAGTCAATTTGAAATTAATGGATTAGAAATTACATTTTCTTTGTTAAAATAACTAACAAAACAAAACCCATACCACCAAGACCAGTTTGATTTTATGAAGACAGATGCAACTCCAAGTCAAAGCTTGTGCTAGAATGAAGATGGATTTTAACTTGGTTCAGAAGGCATTGATCTTAGCCCATATACAAAAACAATGATCATTTCCTTAATCTGTATTTTTACAGGTGCATCAGGATAAGAAATTCTTTAATATGGGATGAACTGATAAATCCTTGTATAAAACTGACACCCCAAAACACAATTGTTCAGAATTAAGCAGACTAATATCTCAAAACTAGGAAAAAATTAGGAAGACAAAGAAATTTGAAAACATCCAGAACACTGAAACTGTTTTATTTGTTAAGAGTTTCATGGTGATGTGTTTCATATGATATTTTAATTTTTAAGAGTTTCATTATCATACATTGACATTTATGATGTGTTTGTGCAATACATTATCAGGAAAGACTGTCCTGTAAGCAAGCCAGGTTCATTTGGGACTATTCATCTGAATTAGAAAAAAAGAATTTGGGCCAGTTTGTTTAGTATCCTTTAGTAGCAAATAAATATAAATTCTCCAAACAATATGTGGTGCAGTTTAAAAATGGTACATCATGATGTGACAGTGAGTCAAAGACCTGAAGTAGAAGTGTTCCACCCTCTTACAAAGAAATGCTCCTGAGGATTTCCTCAGGAACTCTAGGGCTATGCTATTAAAACCAGAAACTAAATAAGAAAGAAAAAAAAATAAAGAAACATTCTTTAATTTAGAGAGAAACCTGAATCTTTTTAGTGAGAGATTAAATACAGTTCTTAAGGTAACTTGCTTATCTTGTCCCTGCAGGTTGGGTTTTTTTTTCTAGTCTGGATTTCTGGTTCATCTGTCATTAGTGTCCAGCATTTTTTAATTCTGCAGACTCAATCTCTAGAAAAACTCTCAGTCAAGACAAACGTTTGAAAACTTCTTTCTCATTCTTATGATAACTTGCAGTGTTCTTAAAGCCACAGCCTCTGGACTCCTGTGATTAGTTACATGTCAATTTTCTTTAAAAAAAAAAAAACCCAACACCCTCCCCCCCAAAAAAAAGAAAGCCTCCTTTACAAAATTGTTTCCCTTCTCTCTCCTCTCCTCTCCTCTCCTCTCCTCTCCTCTCCTCCTCTCCTCTCCTCTCCTCTCCTCTCCTCTCCTCTCCTCTCCTCTCCTCTCCTCTCCTTTCCATTGCAAATTCTGGCAGCTTATGAACATAAACAGTCTTGATGCATACTAAGATCATCACAGTACTGTTCCTCATAAATATCCCTCCTCATATGCTTCATCAAACTGGGTTTCCACAGTGGAAATTATTTCAGAATCAAAGCATATGAAGCACTCTTTTTATCTCCTTCATAAAGAAGTTATATGTTTCACCTGCAAAGACAATGTAAAGGATTTGAAATATTTGAGATTTATTTGATGAATTATTATACTTAAAAAGGGACATTTTTTACTTATGGATTTGAAGTGTATATGTGGCTCACAGTTTCTTAATTATTTAGAGAATAAAGGGTGATAAAATGAAGGTGAAGTAAAATGCTACAGGAAGGTGTTCCTTGGGTATGTGTTTCATGAAACAAATTCCCTTATTTCTTACATTGCTCTTAACAGGTCGTTGCTAAGATTTGCATCTTCTCTCTCAGCTGACCTCTTTCAAGATACTCTGGCATTTGCTGCATTTCTGGAAGAATAGCTTTGTGAAATCAGAAGCCTGTGTGATCAGACAGAGCTTTCCAGCCATGCAGTTCAGTTGCTCTGATCCACACCTACTGACACACAAACTTACCTTGATGTGACTTCTATATGAGAATTTAATCAGTCAGAAAGATGCAGAAAGAAAGGACTTAGAAGCTGAATTATACTTAACACTCAGGCAAATGGAAAAATTGCAGAACAGACTAACACACTGTTTGTGCTGTATTAGAATAAGTAAATGAATGTAGCAATTTCTTTAAAGGCACCTAGAAACATTTCTTAAGCCAGTCTTCACAATTTCTTAGTAAGTTTATTTATTATCTGAGAAAAAAATACAAAATGCATTTTGTTTTTAATTAATGACAGCTCTTTCCCCTAATAAAAAAAGGGAAGAACGAAAACCACCTGTACAGCATCTCTTGAATTTTACAAAGCAGAGAAGCAAGATTAAATCTGTACAGCAGATCTAAAGAAAAAGGAATAAATAACCTGGGGTAAGACCTCTGGAGACCAATTTAAATGGAAACTGAAAAGCAAAGGGTTCAATTGGCCTCCTATACATAAACATATCTTTGGATTTATTATAATTACTTTTAAAGCCAGAGAGGATCCCAAACTGATTTATGAACAGTGTAATAGCTGGGATTGAAATATCAGGATGGGTTATAAAAAGAAGAATATCATCCACATACAGTATTCATTTATGTTCCTGCTTGTGTGCATCAGTAATGATACAGTAAGTTTACGACATTTCTAAAAGCCTCAGGAAGTGTTATGAAAGCTAATGTAGAGAAAGGGGGAAAAGATGGACAATGAAGCATAAGAAAAAAACTCAGGAAAAAAGATCAAAAAAGACTGTGGATATTTTATTATTAATTTTTTTTTCCTGAGGAATATTGAAGTTCATACTCAGATCTCTAAATAGATGTTTGTGCAGCTCAGTTTCACCAACACCCAGAAAGTATAGCCTTTTTATTCACATCAAATACTATCATTTCATCTAGGGAAACTGCAAGGGCATTATTCTTAACCTATTCTGACCAATGCATTAGATTACTCTCATAAAATCTCAGAAATACTGAACCTTTATGTAACAGCCTGCTTAAAACCTGCTTATATCTTCAGGCAAGCTGAGTTTGAATAATCCTGTTTACAATGCATTTCCAATTGCCTACTTTTATTTCAAGTCTAGTAAAATTGTGATTTAGTTTCTTTTTTGTTTCTTTTTTTTTTTTTTTGTCACATTGTAAAATGCAATGACCCTTGTAAAAATGCATTAGAGGTGCTTCTAAAAGAACTCACTCTTCTGCATGTACCCTGAATCTCAATTAATTTTCTGGAAAATCTACCTCCTTGTTATAAGATTGCTTTTTATTTTAAAAAGTTCTGGGAAAAAAGAAAAACAAAGAGAAATTCACCTTACTTCCCCTCCCCACCCCCCAACCCCTCCTTCATTTAGCTGTTTCTTTGTAACATACCTCGACTATATTAGTATCCATGTCTGGTGAGATTGGTCTTAATCTTGGTCAGATGGAGGTAAGAAGAAAGAAGGGTAAAGAGGAACATGTGTGAGCATGTGTGTGAGAGAAAGGCCACTGCAAAATTTCAAAACAGTATGGACCATTCAAATGATTTTTCAGCACCTGCATCTACCATTGAAGTCAATGGGAGTTCTGGGAGCTAGAGGGAAAAAAGGAATGCTTTAAACACTGGCAACCCACTAAAATGCAAGTCCTAACATGTTTCACATTAAATTAAAGTCTTGATAATTATTCAAAGATTATTCTAATGTTTCATTAAAATAATTGTTTATCTAGGAACCTGTGGTCTCTGCTTTAGCTCTGTGGACCATACAAGTATTCCTTTTGTTGTTATACGTATTTGAGGTAAGAATAAAAAATATATTTTTCAAGAAAAAAATAAAACAGATTAAAGAGCAATAATCATCCATCCTTAAAAGTTGAGCTTCAGAAGTTAGTTTTGTAGTTTCTGGTATAAAAATATCAAACAATATACATCTTCATTCTCAGGTTTTTCTCACGCACTTTTTTCATCTGCAGATAACACAGATGATATTGTGGAAGCAGTGATTTAGTGAATTACTGGTTCTATGATGTTAGTTGACCTAATTTAGATCCACTAAAGGGGTTCTGAAGTTATCTTAAAAATGAAGAAACAGTTACCTCTTTCTAATTCTCACAAATTGAGAATTCAGTCTCAATGAATTTGTTTTTCTATGTAATGTAAAGTGAAATCTGAAATAACAGGTTTTCAGTTATTTGCAGTAAAAAATTAAAGTTCTCCATTATTTATATGATTTTATAGTGACAATTTAAGGGACAGATGCCCTTTCTTATTTCTGATGTATAAGAAGCTGTGCAATTCAAAATGCATACTTACAGATCATTTGCTAATTCTATCAAATCATGGAGGCCCTCACAGAGTTCAAAAAACCTCCCTTTCAGTGTCTGGGAAGTTTCCCTGCTTTTCATCTACCTGGGAGGACAGGGTCTTATACTCTATTAAATCAATAGAAAGCTGACTTTTCTAGACTTGGTCTGCTACACAGCAGGGAAAAAGTATACCCTTCTTTATTCACTGACTCTGATGGTCACTATTGTTTTCCCTCTCACTGCTTCTTAGAATCATACATTTTAGCAAGGCGGTTTCTCTTGAAAAAAATAGGATTTCCAAATAGCAAGTCTCTAATCTCACCCATTCACAAATGCAAGTGATAATCATATGCTGTGACTGACTTTCCTGGTATTTACCTCACAATCTTTACAACTCTATACAGAGTGGGGTTTATTGTTTCTGCCTTGTGTTAATTTCCAGATCCAAGGTCATAAAAATTGGTTGGAACTAGATGATCTTTAAGGTCCCTTCAAACCAAAACCAGTCTGTAATTCTGTCTGTGAAAATAAGACAAGTTATACATTACTAGGTTTAGTACTCTAGAACTTACTACCTTACTTTAGCTGAGGACAGAAGAAAGACTTGAACTATAAGCTACCAAAAAGCGAAACGAAGGTATGACACAATTTAAGCCTGCAATGGCAAGATACAGGCGTTGGGTACCTTCCCATGTGTAGACAGATGCACTTGTTTAGAGGAAAGAAAGAACATTTAGACTATACTGACTGAGGATGCAACACCTTTTACAACACCTGCTAGAATCAATAGAGTTCATCTCTGGGTGAAAGAACAATGTATGCATTTTGGTCAACATGTTCTTATACTTTTCTACAACTATAGAAGCAAATGATTTTTTACTAGATGATGCTTGTTAAAGATAACTTGTGACTATTGCAGTAGGCAGCTGGTAAAACAGGTTTGAGTGAAGGGTGAGTGCAAGTTTTGCTGAGCAATAAAAGAGTAAAGATGGAAGTACTTGTCCCTCACATAGTAGGGTTTGAATGTAATCATACTCTACTTTCACATTGGGAGAACAGCCTTGTTACAATACTGAATTTAGAAGATAGGAAAGGGCAACCAACAGGTCAGTCTGCAATTTCTGTATCTTTTGTATGGTTGAGTATGTAACATTCCAGTTGGAAAATTATAACTAAGGAGCATTTGTCTCCAGCCTTTCTGTAAGTGTACAGACCTAGAGAGACATGCACTAAGCAGTGACATTTCCCTTCATTATGTAACCACTTTTTAAAATGCATCTGAGCTTGAATGAGATGAACCTTTGCTGAACTATGTACCTGTAGGTAGGTTGAACAATTTTGAACTACTTACTCCAAGGACAGCAGTTTGTTTAGTAAAAATGTGTTATCTGCTGCTGCTAACTCCACTCCATCTCCTACTTTATCACTTTTACTATCACATGCATTTCTAAAGTGCTCATGACGAAGGTGTCTGCTCACTCTCCTTTTCTTTTACTTTCTTGTGGTATGCAGAAGAATGATCTGCTTCTCACATTGTTAAAATGATGCATGGATCCAAATTCTTTTCAGATTTCCAGAAACAGTGAATAACAAATATTTTTCTTGATGTTAGAACTGAAGTATTGGAACATAAAATAAAGAGCTAATATTTTGATTCCCCTCTTGAAACTGTTTGTATGGATAACCTAGAATACGATAATTAAAATCCCAGACTTCAACATATTACCATTGGCTTTTTATAATTTTGTTGTTTGTGTTTCATTTTGGAGAATCTTTGTCAGGGTCAGTCCACATAAATTGTTTTCTTGTTCTTTACTGGTTGCCAGCAGGTGGATAAGAAAGTCATAAAGGTAAAGACTGGAAGGATTAGGATTTACCCAAACAGTAATTAAGCATGGAATACCACCAAACTTCTTTCATTTGTTGAGAGCTTTATTTAATGGTTTTCTGTTCAAAGTTCAACACGATTGACTGTAAAATTGATGTAAACAGTAAGCAGTAATTCTGTACACTATGTTGTTTTATTCAGATTAAAATAAATTAAACTCCTTTATACATACTCTACGTACTCATTATTAAAGATTTTTAATTTTTTTGCACATTCTAGTACTTCTGACCTTGCAAAAACACTGTCTTTTGTTTAACTTAAACCATGGTACTAATCCAGTTGAGCTACTCATTATCTTCAGGTTGAGAAGCATAGGAAGAATTAGGGACTTAATTTATTTTCCTGGAAATCAATAAAGTTATAGATAAAGAAGCTAGCAAAAAACCCCACCCTTAGCTATACATGAAATACTCTTTTCAAACATGCATTTGAAATGACCATATGCAAAATTCCATTTAGAAAAAAGTATATGTCGATGAGATCTTGTTTTCTATTGCGTTAATATAGTGCTCATTCTTTTTCCTACTAGTTATGAAAATTATTGACTACCTTGACTTCATAAAGGCTTTTGACACCATCTTCATAAGCAAGTTGAGGAAGTGTGGCTTGAGTGAGTGGACAGTGAGGTGGGTTGAGAACTGGCTGAATGGAAGAGCGCAAAGGGTTGTGATGAGCAGTTCAGAGTCTAGTTTGAGGCCTGTAGACAGCAGTGTGCCCCAAGGGTCAGTGCACGGTCCCATCAGATTCAACATAGTCATTAATGGCATGGGAGAGAGGACAGACAAATTTGCTGATGGTATAAATCATTGAGGAGTGGCCATCACACCAGAAGGCTGGCCTGCCATTCAGTGAGATCTTGACAGACTAGAGAATTGGGTGAAGAGGAACCAAATGAAATTCTCTAAGGGCAAGAGTAGGGTCCTGCACTTAGGGACAAATAACCCCAAGCATGAGTACAGCTTAGGGGTTGACCTCCTGGGAAGCAGTGCTGCAGAGCAGGACCTGGGAGTCCGGGTGGATAGCAAGCTTTCCATGGGCCAGCAGTGTGCCCTTGTAGCCAAGAAGGCCAATGATATCCCAGGGTGCATTAAGAAGATCATGGTCAGCAGGTCAAGGGAGATGGTCCTCTCCCTGTACTCTGCCCTGGTGAGGCCACATCTGGAGTACTGTGTCCAGTTCTGGGCTCCCCAGTTCAAGAAAGACAAGGAACTACTGTAGAGAGTCCAGAAGAGGAATACAAAAATGGTTAGGGGACAGGAGCATCTCTCATATGAGGAAAAGCTGAAGAGAGCTGCGTCTGTTTAGCCTGGAGAAGACTGAGACGGGATCTCTTTAATAAATCTGTTTATAAATATCTAAAGGGTGGATGTCAAGAGGATGGCGCCAGCATCTTCTCAGCAGTGCCCAGTGACAGGACAAAGCAATGGGCACAATCTGGAACACGGGATGTTGCACCTCAACATGAGAAAATACTTCTTTGATGGTGACAGAGAACTGGGACAGGCTGCCCAGAGAAGCTGTGGAGTCTCCTTCTCTGGAAATACTCAAAACCTGCCTGCACACTCTACTGTGAAACATGCTCTGGGTAATCCTGATTTATCAGAGGGATTGTACTAGATGATCTTCAGAGGTCTATTCCAACACCTACTTTTCTGTCATTCTGTGAAATAGGTCCAGATTTTTAACTTTTTTTTTTTTTTTTTTTTTTTGCCAAAATATACTTCACATACAGTCAGGAATGCTTTATTTTCATTTTGGATCCTTAGTGTAAATATTTTCCTAACCTTCCAGACTAACATGCAACATGAATACATGCAGAGGCATATTTCTGTCATCTGAAATCCATAAAATTCTTCAGTTATTTTCTCCTTACATAGAGTCATAGACTCACAGAATCATTTAGGTTGTCGAAGACCGTTGTGAGAATCATGTCCAGTCCTTAACCTAGTACTGCCAAGTCCATCGTTAAATCATGTCCCTCTTCACCACATCTACATGTCTTTTAAATACCTCCAACAATGTTCCTCATTCCACCACTTTCCTGAGCAGTCTTTTCAAGTGATGGAAAACCATTTTAGTAAAGAATTTTTCTTAATATACAATCTAGACCTCATCTTGTACAACATGAGGTCATTTCCTCTTGTCCTATCACTTGCTACTGGGGAGAAGAGACCGTTACATGCCTGGCTACAAAATCTTTTCAGGTAGTCTTAGAGATCAATAAGGTCTCCCCTCAGCTTCCTTTTCTCCAGGCTAAACAACCCCTACAACATGGTAGGTCTTATACTATTAATGAAAAAAATGTTAAGTAATATTTAAAAGAACTATATTAAGACTGTTCCTTACAACAGTATTACCTTAGTGCATAAGCTTAATGCTATATTAGCTTCTCCCTTTTCCTTAACTTACTCTTAGAAGATAGAAAATTAATGCAAAGAGTAGTTACTGTAATAAATCAGGGAGTGTGTGCACTGGCTTGAACCCAAGGTATATATTTTTAGCTGTGTATTTTTTTGAAGATTACTAGTGCACTTACTCAAATTCTGTCATTGTGGACACGCTGCATTACAGTTAATGATTGTTCTTTTGATTGTTCTATGTGTGCATATGGATCATGTGTATTGCAGTAAGACTAAAATGTTTCCTAGAAAGGGCAACTAAAATAGGCAAGATATTAAACATGAAAAAAATGGAGTACTTCCAAATTATACCTGACAAAATTAAAATAAATAAAACCAAAAAAGCTGTAATAGCATTAGAAAGAGTTCCCTTTGTTTTATAATTATTGCCCACTTGAAATTTGTTTCATATGAGTTCTACCCAGGGAAGCAGTTTACAAAAAAAAAAAAAAAAGAAAAGGAAAAAAAAGAAACAACGACAACAAAAAAGAAACAACCCAGGCTCTATTGAATTATCTGTTAAAAATCTCTTCAAGATTACACAGATGTGTAAAGATTTTCTCAAAGACAAAAACTAAGTGCCCCGCTAACAGAAGCTCCCTAAATTGTATCAAAACTCAGTTTATATTCCCACAGATGTCTAACAAGCTGTGTATATGGTCTTGGATTATAGACTGGGAAAAATCAATAGCTTGCTGTCTCAAAGGCACCAATATAGATTATGAATCACAGCCAGGAAGTTGTCAGTGATCTCGGCTGCCAACGGTGCTTCAGTAAAGATATTTGCTAGCTCATATTCTTTTAATGTGCACCTTTCATATATGAAACAGAACAGGTCACTTTTTGACAAAAAAAAATAAAGAGTGGGGGGGAACTTTAGACAAAGCTATAGTGGATCACAAAATAATAAGAATCCAATCTTACCTAAATAAGCCTGAAGGTTGGGGGGTTTTTGTTTATGTTGTGGTTTTGTTTTTTCTCCCCAGAAGAAAAATCTTCTCCCACATTTCTCCTTGTTTAATCTATAAATTTTCCTGCTGAAACTACTTCATACAGTTGTAATAAGTAATGAAAGAACTAGGAGGAATTAGTTGAAGGAAAGCAATGGCAGGATTTTAATCTATTATTCTTTGACAATCATACTGTTTTACAGGAATATATAAGATCTGATAACTAATAAAAAGAGAGGATTTGTCCCATGTCACTCTTTCCAAAGTATACTAAAAATATACTTTGAGGTACTTGTAATCCTACTGTTAGGCATCTGACCTACATGCCTTGAATTTCCCTCTGAAAGCACAAACTTTTCCATTGACTATAAATGAGAATGGACTCTAGAAGTCCTAAGTCTTCGATAGAATAATGTATTTCTGTGACCTAAATAAACTCAGACCGCCAGCTGTCTACAACATGATCATTTGTTGCTACACTAGAGTGCTGGTCTGAGTGAAGGCTCTGGGGTTTGTCAAGTTATGATCATTGTAAGAACTTGAACATACCAATAAATCAACTATGGGAAGATAAACCAAGTGAGAAACATCAGCCATAGTATTTTAAGCTGTGTGAGGAACAGCATCCAACCCAAAAGAAGTACTTTTATAGTCTTCCTCTTTGGAGATTATATAGATCTGGAGTGAGCACATGGAGAAACAGTCACTGTGATATCTGTATTCCCTCAGTTTTTTCTTCCTCCTGGTTACCACATCATATCTGAGCCTCTTGTACAATGCTGGAGATAGGAGGTTTGAGGGAAAACACAATGAAGAACAGAACATGTAAGTCCATGTGCTCTACATCTTTCCCTGATACATTTGCTGATTTCACATTGAATACCTCTGTAGCAACATTAGTGCCCTTGGGACTTCTTTGTGGTTGATGTTATGTGTTGTAAGGTGACACACTGACAACATTGATTTCCAGGCTAAAGCTATCAGTAGAAATTAAGGGACCATTGAAGAGACTGGCCTGGCAAGTCATTCATCCAAATGTAATAGAAATATTGCAGTAATATTTCTACTGTGTTTAACCAGTTATCTAGAAGTGCAGCTATGATAATCTTCATGTATGTTCAACTCCAAGTACAAATGAATCAACACCAAAAAATAGTTTGTGAGTTCCCTTTAGAAGAGACACAGAAAACTGATGACAGAAGCTGGATATATCTGCACAATTTCTGCATTACAGAAAATGGAAACACATTGAGTGAGAATAATTAATATTATGCAGGAGAGAACATTTTTGAAAGAGAAACTGAAGCTAATTTTTTCATTAGCAAAATACTTTAAGATCTTGGCCATCTCGTGTTTTGCATCAACTAATTTAGCTTAATGCTTATTTCATCATCTCCTACACTTTTACACTGACAAAAACTGTGATAATGTTTTGGTTTTTTTCCTAAATCACACTTGGTTCTTTGTCCATGTTTGAGATGATTCTGACTTTTTTTAGGATATTTTTATTCTGAAAATGCAGTCTCAGTATTCCCCAAATTATTTGGCTTAAGGACAAGTTTAATTAAGATTAATTAATTTTTTAATCCTCCTGAACCAACAATTACAATTTGTAAATCTTCAGACTACAAGTAGCGTTCTTAAAGATATTTGTAATCATTTAAGCTAAATATTGGTACTGTAGGCAGCCCCCTTTGTATTATATTTCTAGATTTTAGGATGCACAAGACCTCTGCTAACAAATTCCTATGGAAGTATTGCTGCAGTTCACTTCTTTGCTAGTGAAATGGGGTTCATCATGTAAATAGGTTATATGGGTTTCTGGCAGGCAGAAACTTTTCTCTTCATCTAGGTACATGCCCAGAGTAAACACCATGGTCCTCAGGGGCCAAGTTTCCCCCACACTGCCCACCACCAAGGACCCCATTTCAGCCCAGCCTGGGCCCCTCAGTCCCTATCTGAGCTCATGGTCAGGCCATTGGGAGGGTCAGAGGCTCCCTTGGACTACAGACATCCCTCCCAAGGACTATGGAGCTCCTCATGGGGGTGGTAGGGCAGAGCAGAGTAGGGTAACGCAGCCCATCCCACCCCGCAGACATGACCAGGGCAGTGGAAGGGCAGTCCCTGCCCTGGTCAGCAAGCACCTTCTTGGGGATGGACAGAGGGGTTGGGATCAGGCCTAGTGAGGGAAACCAGGGTAATGTAAATCCCCAGGAGGACTGGGAAAGACAAAAGAACCCACGGAGGATTGTCATATATGTTCTCTGTGATTCACAGGCCTTTAACTTTTGAGTGTCATTCCAACTACGTTAAAAAAGGTTTTTGTTGAGCTTGGGAAAAATCTTTCACTTGAATGGAATGTTTTGATGGAACATCCAAAGTAGTTACTAATAACTACAAAACTCTTCACCTTGCTACATATAATAATAAGACTTTCAAGTATGGAAGCACTGCTGGATCATCATTAGCAGAGTTACTTAATGCAGAAGAGTCATCAGTGATTATGCAGCTGAATTGCTTTTCTGAGGAGCTAATGGCCTACACAACTGCCATTATCCATGATTTTCTGCCTTGATCATTGCAAAGTTGCTCACTAGACATGGGGCAGTAGAAGACAATCCTTTAAGCACTGAGCAAATGAACCTAAAATAAGTGTTATAGCTTAGGAAAGACTTGACTTTTTTTCCCCTCAGATTTCTGGATCTAGTAACTATATGATTGCTTTGGGAGAGTTTCTGCCTCTGTCTTGATATAGACCTGGTTTTGTTCGAGGTGGCTTTTTAGGACTTACTTCAACTCCTTCAACTTGAAGGAGCAGAGTGTATGGTAAAAGAGGAGCTGGAGTTGCGATGTATGTCTTCAAATGAATTGCTAGCATATATGTTCCACTATGAGACTTAGTATTTTACTACATTCAGTAGCAAAACAATAATATACATATTTATCAAGTCTAGCACTTTTACACTTGCATTCTAACACAGTCATGCTGTTAGCCACCAGCTTTAATTTGCATATTCAAGATAGTCTACAGTCTCTTTTGAATGGAAAGTAATAAATGCACATTTCTTTGTTACTTTTTTGTCCTGAACTGAATGAAATGAAAAAGGAACAGATTTTTTTCATGTGAGTCTTCTTTCTATTTCTTTTTTTTTGTTTGTTTTGTGTGATGTCTCCAAACTCTTTCAAACGCTCTCCATTAAAAATGTTAAATTTTGTAGATCAGTGATGTTGAATAGTTTCCATTTCAAAATACTGAATAAACACATTATTTATTTTCTTTGAATTTAGCTATTTCTTTTTTTCCAGAGTACTGAATTTAGAACATTTAAGTGTTCTAAACAGAAAAACTACCTTATGGAGTGTATGATATAAAGACCTGATGTGGCAAAGTGGATAAACAGACTGAACACTTTCTTGTGCAGGTTGTACAGTCTTTACGTGAAATGTTTTCTGGTTGGTTGGTTGGTTGGCTTGTTGGGTTTTTTTGTTAGCAAAGATAACCTGCATATATATCTACATATGTATGTGGTTTAAAAGTAAAGAAAATTTCTTCCATAGATCAGAGGAAAAGAGCAAAGAGCATGACAAGATTATAAATTTATCTTTTTATGATGTGGGAAACTCATTCTGTCTCATCTGACAGTGGATTGTCTGTCATTAAATTGTGGCATCAAGATCAGATATTCTTTTAAGACAATATTTAGCTTAAATTGAAATTGCAGGCCTGATTCTAGAATACCTGTTTAAAAAATGCTCCACTGTTATGTACAATAATAGTGTATTATTAGTATAAAACGTTATGGATCAACTTAAATTCCTACTTCATCCAGCTTATTAGTGATTAAATACATCCTAACCAGTACTCTCCAGAACTGATGCTTTTTCTGAAGTAAAATGTTGGGCAATGGTCCCCTCCATCAGGTGACAGGAGATAGGACAAAGGGAAATGGCACAAAGCTGCACCAGGGCAGATTCAGATTAGATGTTAGGAAAACATTTTTCACTGAAAGAGTTGTCAGGACATGGAACAGGCTGCCCAAGGAGGTGGTTGAGTCACCATCCCTGGATGTGTTTAAAAAAAGGGTAGATCAGGTACTTAGGGATATGGTTTATCATAGGATGGGAATGGTTGGACTTGAAGATCTTAAAGGTCTTTTCCTACCTTGTAATTCCGCGATTCTATGAAAATAGTGTCATTTCTACATTTTCTTTCTTAACTTAAAAGTCTTCCGATAAATACTGAGATATTTTAATCTAGAGACGGCTAGGAGATAATTTAAGGCAATTCTTCACTAGTGTAAAATAGATTGAATTGCCATTACTATATCTTTATTAAACATTTTGGTGCTGCTGATATGACCAATGGGGATGGAACTTTTCATGAATTACTTTACATCTAATTTATATTACATAAGATAGAGTTATTGCTTTGCAACTTGTATTGCAGCAACTTCCAAGAGAGTAGGAGGTCATATGAAGCTTTATATACTACCATCACTACATCCATAGATCAGATATACCTGATAATCTGACCCTTTTACTTTTTTCCCTCAAGTGCTTTATGAACTACTTTTGTTGATTTCCTACTTAAAGTAAAAGTTCTATTATGACATCACAGTGAAAATGATGACAAAGGGAAGGATACTTCACGCAAGTTGAAATAGGATTTCTGGTTTTGTCACAACAGTATTATTAATAAAAATAACTAAGCAAACCCAGAAAATATATGTTGGAAATCTCTGATCAGTGTTTTATGAAGTGTTTTTTATTAGACTGCATTGTTTCCAAATGTCATCATAGCAGTTTTCCTTACAGGACTACATGTAAGCCAGCAATGCTGATCTGACTAGAATTCACATCCTGAAGGAAAACTACAATATCTAGTACAAAACCACACAAATCTAAAATATCTAAAATAAATATTTTTCTCTTGGGAAGAGTTTGTCATGCTTCTCATAGCTCTAATTGTTCATTCATTTATTAAAATACCCCATCAGAAAACTCAAGAATGCTAAGTATGAAGAAAGCTAAGTATGAAAAAGTAAAGCCCAATTAGTGGAAAGCTTTAAAAAAAGAATGCCTTTATGATCTTATTATAATTGTCTTTGCCTATTGATACAAAATTAACTGTATTCACTAACCTAACAAAATAAAAAGTAGTCCAGTAGAATAATATTTCCAAGAAAGGAATATGTTTGCAATAATCAAACATAGTTTATCAGTTTCAGCAGAAGGTGTTACTTTCTTAAAAAGAGAAAGGAAATACAGTATCAAAAATTCTGTGGGATTACTTACAAACAAATGAAAAACCTAATAAAATAATATCCCATTAAACTCATCTGATGTGTAACTAAGTTCAAAAAGAATTTTTTGTGATACTGTAAAATTTGTGCATTGGCTTATTTTTGGAGAGAAAGCATGCATGGTAATTTTTCTAATTTTCAGATGACTGAAAAGAAAAAAGTTCAAAATCCTTTTTATTCTTCAAATATAAAGTTTTTCTTTCTCCTTGGTGCAGCCATTTTCTAGAGGTCAGAGTAATTTGAGGCTTTTGTCTTTATCCTTCCTTCAGCTACCTTTCTAAATATTTTTCTGATGTATTCTGTGGCTTAGTCTGGAACAACACTGTCAGTTGTTTTGTAAAACACGTAACATTAAAATTGTGTAAGGTTCTGCCAGTATAGCTGCAGCAAGCTGTGTAGCTAGCAACAAAATAATTGTGCATGGGAATGCCTGAAGCTGTTTTGAATATGAATTTTAAAGATGTTTCAGGTTCTTCCTGGAAGTATCTATGGAATAGCTGTCTAAGCAGAGATTAAATTGGCAAAGTTGTGTGTTTTTAAGGGAGCTCTGATTCTCAATGTTGTTAAAATAACTGATAATTTTTTATTAAAATTCAACAATTCAATGTTTTGTGAATTATTAAGTCATCTATACCTTTATTAAATTTGGAATCAAGATAATGAAACTGAGTTACTCTCAAACTCCACATGACATGTCAACCTATAGAATCTGTTTCAGAAGTACAAGGAAGACAACACTGCGTGAACTGTGTTGTGTGTCCATAGACATTTAGAGTCCATATACTGACTTTTAATAATATATTTTTTCTATAAAGGTCTAAGACCATGAAATAAAATGTAGATATTTCTTCATTGTTACTTTGAATATTTTAAGGTTTCTTTCTCAAAATTGGAAGAGACTGTTTTTTGGACTAGCTACCGAATCCTTTATCCTATTATAATTCACATCTCAATGGATGCATTTCCATTAGCATTTTATTACACTGTTTTGAACCAAATTTCCTGATTGCCCCTACTCTACTATGCTTTTATTCACATCAGAGTGTTCTCAAATAACATAAACTGAAATTGTTTTGGATAAAATCCAACAGGAAGATACAGTGCACCTAAGCAGACCACCACCAGTCAATGCTAACAACAGGGGCTATTTTGAAATCACATTCCTTGAAATATGTGCAGTATGAAAGCTCGGTCCTTGACACCACTGTTCCACTCTAACAACTTCCCATTGGGATAAACTATTTGATGATATAAACATAGCATACTAGAGATTTTCTGCTAGATTTAAAGACAAAAGAGAATCCTGAAAAAGCTACAGGAAGGAAACATTTTTAACTTTTTGATCCTAGCTTTGGTTTTTAGTCATTATACTAAGACAAGAAATTTCTAGTGGGAATATTTTCATCTCTATGTAAGGTAAAAAAGTGGGATTTCTTATCTTATTTGAACCCATGTTCTGCACTGCAATGAATATTACTTCTATCTCTATTCCAGAGTGAGAAAACCACTTTTTTTTTCCTCCTGATCCTATTACTCAATTTCAAACTATGCAGCCTATGTCCTGGAGTATGGCTGATTCCTTAAAGCAACATTTTACACAGAGACAATATATATTCTTCAGGTTTTGTACTATGAAAAAAATTATTTGCCTTTCGACAAAAGTAAGAGAAGCCCAAATTAACATATTAATAAAGTAACAAGCATAACAATATTAAAACAAATATCACACAAGCAAAAACCCCCAACAAAACCCTTGCTGTTTTCACTAAGGTAACAAGGGCTAACATTTTGGGAAATCTGAATAGTCAGTTCCAATATGTGTAAAATTTCCACAAAGCAATGAACTTTAAATCTTCCCAGGTCTCCATTTTCACAAAAAACAAGTTATGATCAAGTCAGGTACATTATCAAAACTTCTAAGGCTGAAGTTGCAACTAACACAGCTTCCAGTATCTCAGATCATTTCAAGTTAGATCATATATCTATGCAACAAGCTCTCAGTTGTAGCATATAGGCTTACCTTGAATGATAAAGGGTAAGATTAACATAGGATTTCTCTTCAACAACTCACTTGACTGTGTACTTGACTTACTTGGACAGAACTTACTTTTTACGCAAGGAAAAGAAAAAACCACTTTTGTTGTACAGAGTGATATAAGGAGGAGAACAAGTATGTCAACAGATAGGAACACAATGCCAGACTATTTATTGTGTTGCATACTGAGAGGACAAGAGACAACCAGTATGAACAGAAACAAGACTGGATAAAAGGAAATTATTTCTTCCATGACTACAGTTAAGCACTGGTACTCTGTGGGGTAGTCTCCATACTTGGGAGGCTGACTATGGTAAAGACATGAGCAAGCTGATCTGATGTCACAACTGACCCTGCTTTGAGCAAAAGGGTGGACTTGATAATTTTTTAAGTCCCTTCCAATCTGGAATATCCTATGAACCTGTAATTCCATAGTATATTGTTGTATCTAAAAGAGCTTAATCCCTACTGAATTGCTAGTTCTACAGTTTCAGACGTATTTGCTGTTCAGTCTTCCTCACTGCAACAGACAAACTAGATCCAACTTAAATAAACACTTAACTTGTGCTAGAGATTTTTGAGGGTGTATTAACTTTGCAATTCATAACAAGGAGTAATTCCTATTTGTCAGTCAATGCTATTAGGTTTATGCTTATTTTTATGCATATGAATACTCTCGTGGAAAAAAGTAGACCTATTCATACAAAATTAAATATTACTGTAGGATTTCACAAACTCATAGCCTAAATAAACATTGTGCAAAGATTGGAACAATGAAAACTATGTAATAAAAACTATTGTTGATTTTTTAAATGCATATCTTTTCTGTTAGGATATTAATCATTTTAAGTCATTCTTATAGTGCCTTAACTAATCAGAGTAACGTTTTTTTTAATTGCTGTAATTATTATAGAATCTACTTGTTATCTGCATTTAATATTTTAACCTTGTGTTCTTCAAGGTACAAGAAGTGAAGATCTCAGATGTTACTGCACAGTTCAGTTTCTTTCTACATGCTGATTGAAATCTTAAGTATAAAAATTAGCCTGGGTAATATTTTTTTTTGTGGTTCTACTTGTGTCCAAACTTTCTGTTTTACTATAGTGAAAAAAACACAAAAGAGATATATATCTAATCATAACAGAAATTGCTTTCCAATTTAAATACACTCGTACGCAATGTTATATACTAATTTTATATATATATATATGTGTGTGTATATATATATACACACATACATACATGACTATGAAGTTTTTAGTATCCATCCATTTCTATAATGGTCTAATGCTATTTTCTTAGAGCCAGGACTGCTATGATGATGAGCCTAATAATTTAGTATGCCACACATGATGTCTCTCCTACCTTTGCTAAGTTTTAGAGGACACTGACTTTGTGCAATTTTCTTTGACACCAATTCAAAGGACTCTACAGTAAAAGGCATCAGGAAAATCAGGTACAGAAACATTAGAGAACAATGTATTAAGTCTAGTTTCTTTCTAGAAGTAAGTACCTTCTGTGTTTTCAAAATGAGAATGTTTCAAAGGAAGGGGGAGGGAAGGAAAGGGCAAGAATAAAAAAAAAGGACTCAAAACTTTATAATATCATGGATATAATTGACCAGTTTTACATTTGTTATGAAACAGCCTGTTTGCAATAATTTGACTTATATTGCAAATATAAATAAAAGAAACTGTGGGGAAAAAAAATCTTTTGTTTGCTTGCATGTTTCCAGACCAAAGGCAGGATTTATATGGTAAATGAAACTCCACTGCTTTCAGGAAAGTTATATATATTCAGAGCATCTGAAGATTTGGCTCTTGATGTAAAATAATAAGTCTTCTGTTCAGAAAAATGATGTAATTTAAAATGGGCCCTAAAGTGTTCCTTATATTAAAGGAATAAAGTACATGCATAAAATTAAATGTACATCCTCTTCCAAAATTATCCAGTAGGTAGCTACCACAGCTCTCATTCCTAACTACATTGCCTTCTACACTCTGCCCTGTAATAGCAATTGAGATTAACATGGATGGCTTTGCTCTTAATACCCCAAAATGAATCATTTAAATGTGGCATACAGCTTTACCCAAATGGAGGTCCTTTGTGTTTCAAGCTGACAGGATTTTTAAAATATTTGTTTTCTTTCATATTTGCCTGCTTAAAAATAATTTTGCTTTTGGGGGGCGGGGGGAGGGTGTTTTTATTTTTTCCAGGGTGATGGCATAAAAGCAATAAAGGGTTAGCTGCAACTGTCACCCATTGCAAATATATCAGAGTTTTTCAGTCCTTTCTTTAAGAGTATGTTAAAAATTAACATGGGATCTTCAGAAATAAACAAAAAAAATTATATGCCAATTTCCATTACTTGACCTATGGCAATGCCTGTTCTGAAGATTTGTATATCACATATTAGCAGTACATGCGACTGCATTGTATTAATTATAGCCTTTTCTCTTTTTATAATGTATTTAGAATACTCCATGTTTCTGGAATGATTCTGGTGGCTAAATATACAGGATCACTGCAGCGCTGAGGGAATCCACACAAACTTCTTTATTTTTGAGGTCTTTGTATGCAATTTTAAGCAGTTGCTCATTAACACAATAGAATATTTTATATAAAATTCACATATAGTCTATTTTATGAGAGTGTTATGGTGTCATATTTCTTCAGTAACTTATCACCATGTAAATGCATGTAATGAGTCACAAGCAATCTGTCATACTCAAGATGTACTCTATTACAGTCAAAGAAATGCCCTGTATATTTACATTCTCAGCAGATATATTGTTAGGTGTTCTTCAAGGTGTGAGACAGTTAAGTATGAAACTAATTGAAGTGCACGTCATGTCCAATGTAACTTTCTATTAATAACTACGAAAGGAAGTAGATGGAAAGTGGGATAAAACGCATCCTGGGTTCACCAAAGGCAGATCATGCCAGACTAACCCAATAGCTTTCTTGATAAGATAACTGATTCTCCAGACAAGGGAAATGCAGTAGATCTAATCTGTCATGACTTCAGAATAGCTTTTGGTACAGTGCCACTTTCAAAATTATTTCTTAAGACGGTAAGGATGGGAGTTACTAAAGGAGTTGTAAAGTGGAAATATGTGTTAGAAAAGAGCAAATTGAAGACGAACTGTTCTAAAATGAAGAGTGTTGGGCTAAAAGGGGTTGTCCAAAAATTAGTGTTGGGGCCAGTCTTTTCATTGATGATCCTGATGCTAAAAGCTCTGCAAACATTTGTACACATTCTCAATGTAAACAGTCTGCAAAGAAAATTGAGAATGCTTTATGTGTCTCTTGAGTACGATTTGGTCTTATGACTTTCAGTACACACACAAAAAAAGAGAACTAAGGTCTCTCTAGTAAAATACAGGAGGAAGTTTAATGACAAGATGGGTACAAGATTATTTATGTGTGGCAGGTTTCCCTCCTCCTTACTAGACAGTGCAATCACAAGGCTGGTTATATACAGCAGGGGGAAAAAAGCCTGACGGTGGAAAGTAATGGTAGCAGTTTCTACTCCTTACTTTTCACATGAAAACTTTTGAAGTCTTAAAATTTTCTTTTGCTAGATTGTTTGTAGTCATAAAAATGTCTTCAGGAGTGCTTTGTTTCTACTTTAATTTACCTTCCAATTTGCCTTATGGTACTGCAGGTCTTGGCAAATGACTAATAAATCCTGAAAAATTACTCTAAAATGGGATGAAGATGCAAAAGAATTAACGTTAGATTATGTGAAAAATAGGGGAAAGGAGAATATGTAGATATTTTTCCATTTTCTCCATGATTTTTTTGTAAATAATGATGTGTCACGAAACCTCATTTAAAATGAAAGATTATAGAAAAGCTATGTTTGACACCAGAGTGTCTTTGCATAACAAGTTGTCTTTCTTTCTGTATTTCTGTTCATACCCTCCATTTCCGTGAAGCCCAGATTTCTGGCAAACTAAAAAATGTAAGAGGTGTGAGGGGATAAGACGGAGGAATTGGACTGCATTTCCCACAAATTTTTGAAGTGAAAACACACAGAGGCCCACATCAGAACTGGAGTCTTGAGGCTTAGGCAAGATCCAAAAGACCAAAAGAAGGAGATCAAAGGCCGGAGATCCATAAGAATTTAAAGCCCAGTTAGAAACAAGAATAGTAAGTATATTTACTTTAAAACTAGGCAATCACAGGTATACCTATCAGTTAGGAAACAAAAGAACATATGGTTAAGAATGAAAGAAGTTTCCTGTATTAATTGTAGTTAATTTTATGTAGGTAGAAAGCCCAAGCCATGTTGCTCTCTACAGTGCATTTCCCTCAGATTTTTCCAGCATCCCCAGCTGCTGCATTAGCTGTTGTCTATCCTTAAATGGTATCTTACAACCTTCTCACATACATGTTGCCCATGCATTTCTTTAATCTTGTTTTGCATGTGCTAGATCTCTCTGACAGAGATCTGAAGTTTGCTAGTAGCTGTGCAAAAGGCCCTTTCTTTTCTCTCTGCTTTTGAGTTATGCCCTAAATTCCATTGAATGAAACCTATTTATAGTGTTATGGGCTTTTGTGAATAGCAGTTACACATTCAGCTTATCCATAGCCTTTGTGGTTTTGTAAATATGTTTAAGGCGAGATACATGCATAGGTTTTGTGGAGTTCTAAGATCAGTCTTCAAGAAGAAACATTTTCATTAATAATACTTTAATGAATGAAAATGCAGAATAGCAGTTACAAAAACTTTTGAGTCAGATAAATCTTTATCCCAAAAATTTCTCCATAGTACTTAAATAGCTGTAAGTTTACCTCACACATATCAAAAGATAAATTGCAGTCAAATAGTCTACTTTTCCTAGCAAACTTTTTTACAGTAGAAGCAAACCAGTCCTGTGTTCTTTAGCCCAAGAAGAGCAAGAAGAGACAACTGAACAGTCCATATCACTTTTACCAGGATTTTGAGTGTTACAGATTCATTAAGACACTTTAGTGCAAGTAAAAGTAAAAGTACTCTTATACATACGTGGGGTATTGGGTAGCATCCATGTAAGTGATTTGGTACACATGGTCTCATTCATAAACAACAGATATCTCTCAATTATTTTCAACAGCTCTGAAGGCAACCTCAAGAATACCAAGAAATGTCCTGGGACATGCCCCATCCTTTCCTAATCATAGGAGATCTCTTCAGACGAGGTTGATAGGACCATAAGCAGAAGTAGCAACTAACTATTCCTTGGAAAATATGCCTTAATTCTACCTGGATTTCAGATTAATATGTAACTAGAGTACTGAGCTTGCTTCATATTCTTGTACAACTTCCCTATTACTATACATTGATCAGTTTCATTTTTTATGTGACAAATGAAAAAGACACATCAGTATTTTTTGTAGAGCTATTTCTAACTGTTCTAAGATACAGATTGATTCTTTTAACTATTATTATATCTCTATTGAATAGTAAGTTGATTATTAGATCATAATTTCCAGCTTCCATCTCTATGACTAAATTCCCTATGTAATCATAGATAAATACTAGCTTAATAGACCTCAACAAGTCATGGCTCTACTCGTGCATAATGCTACAAGTGCCATTTCAGTGTCCCACTTCTTGTTATCATGACAATTGCTATTGATTTATTGAGCTTTTTCATAGCCAATCGTTAGCCTTCTAAACCATACCAACAAAAATTGTCTACACCTAAATAGAACAGAAAGAAAGGTTACTGAAACAAAAATCTAATGATGAAATAAACTTACTTTTTTTTCTCTGTATCAATATATTTTTCTAAGTCTATTACTAATCCAGTACAGTATTCATCAGTGTTTAAAATAAAATACAGTGTCAGCAGTTATCAAAATGTTTGCTGTAAACTCAGTTCCAGTATTTCTTCTCAAAGGTCTCAAAACTTCTTTACTATTACTATCAGTCAGAACAATTTAATAAAGAATTGTGATATTTCTTGCCAGTATTCAAACATACTTAGAACCGCTGGCTTTAAATATGACGGTACTAAGGGTTTTTTATTTGTTGAAAATTTGACTGGTGAACAAATCTTTCATTTCTTGTTAGATATTTTAGAAGATTAAAACGGTTCTCTGGGATCTTCCTACTTTTAACTAGGGCAGTGTTTATTATCTTAGTATGTACTATGATTAAAGTATGTAATGTGTTTCCCAAATATTTGAAAAGACAAAGTTCTTTGTCACAGAATTTTGCAGCCTTTCCTGCAAGGCCTAAGAAATAAGCCACTGACCAGTAAAGGAAGAAAATATTTGCAAAATAATATGTTTGAAACAAGAAGAATTTCTCTTAAACAACAACAAAACAAGCAGCAAAATGGCAATAATATTGACATTTTAAACAGTAGCAATATTTACTGCAGCAACAAATTTGACTTGATTTGTCTGTCTTTAGATATTTACTATTATAAATGGGAAATACTGCAAAAGAACATAGGGGAGTCAGGTTTTCTTTAGTGATTAATACAGATATTCTAAGGATGATCACTAAATATGCAATGTACTGGTAGTCTAACTTCTTAATAGAAAAGAAGTATTGGTTATAGTCTTAGTGGAAGAAATCAATAGAAAGCACATGAAAAAGTAGCAACAAACTAGAACTCTTTGAAATAACTTGTTATTGAAGAAAATATTAATTTATATCATACTCACATTAGTTTTAGTGGTTATTTTTTCCTGCAGGATATATATTGAGAATACACTTATGATGTTACATAGAACTAAATAAAAGTATGCTACTCAACATGGCTAACTTAGAGTAGCTATAAGAGTTTCATGCCTTTATAAAAACAGACACAAAACATTGTACTGGGTTTATACAGCAAGGTGTTGGCAGGGAAGAACTTCTATGAACTGGCCAGAACCTGCATTCCCCATCCCACCTGCACCACTTGGAGGAGCTGGGGGAGGAGGTAGAAGGTTGGGAATGAAGAGGTGAACTTAAGCCTAGCAAGATGAAGATGGGATGTGGAAGGCATTTTAAGTTTTGGGTTTTTTTCCACACCAACTAAACTTTATTTTTAATTAACAATAAATTAGATTTACTTTTCCCAAGTCAAGTGTGTTTGGACCATGACAGTAATTGGTAACTGATCTTCCTATCTGTATATTGACCTGTGAGCTTTTGCATCTTATTTTCACTTCTTTGTCCTGTTGAGGCAGGGAAATGAGAGAGCAGCTGGGTGGGCATCTGGCAGCCAGCCAAGGTCAACCCATGACAACCACTCAGATTAATTCCATGTGAATGAGTTGTTACGGGTTCCAAATACAACAGTGATACACAACCACATAGTGGTGTGAACTCTGTGAGGAGCTTCATAGTAATAAATCTTGCTGCTTCAATTCCTTCCCTTTGTGCATTCAATTCTAATGCCTTGCATAAACTGGGTTCAAATTATGGGCTCTCTATAACAGTGCCTTGACCATCTTCATTGCTCTTTTTCAAATTAAGAATCTACATTTTTATTTTGCACTGAAACAGTAGAGTTGTGAGTTGATAGATTTATTTAAAAGATTCGATACAAGATCTTACAATTTCATATGGTAGCTCTTTCAGATTTATACAATGACATCATGCAATCTTGATTTGATTTGAGTTCATTAAACTGCTAGAGCTTTGCTTCTGCTTCAGATGCTTGAATTCTCTTTTGTGTTTTCTTAATTCATTAGTGATCCTGTCATCTTTTTCACATTCAGCATTGACACATCCACTGAAAACTGAAACAAGATGTTCATTTAGGTTGTGGAACAGATTTAGATAATTTTTTAAAATATAGATTTAGTACCACCACTCTTTTTTGTTGTCTTTTAAGTTAAATGGCTATGAGACTGTTAATTTTATTTCATATTAAATATACAACTGTGCTTATGTATGGCAGTTTTTGTGGTTAATCTGTCTATCTTGATGTTAAAATTTACATCATATTTTATCCCCTGTTTTTTCTAATAACAATCTTGAGATGATTTGTCTTCAGTTAGGTTCAGACCTATGTCCTTGCTTTGTCTTCCTTTGCTTGTGACTCAAACTTAGCATGTCCAAGTAGGTGGTGCATATTCTGAGTCTTTCAGACAATCCTTCTGAAAGTACCTATTTTTTTCCATGAAGGCAGCTTTGAGGCAAAGCAGAACATGAAATCTGCCCCCAAAAAGGGTGCAAATACAGAAGCAGCTAAGCATAACCTTCAACTGCAATGAATAAGGCATACTGTTACTATTAATATCCTGAGGGCAGTAATCTTGGGGCCTCTCCGTATCCTAAAGACCTTCAAATAAACCATCTACTTTGCAAATGGGAGAAAATATGTTTAGAACATTAACAGTGTTAATGTTATACCTGAGGAACCGACAGAACAATTCACAAGATAATTCCTGAATTGATTTGCAAAACGATGAATGGTATCTTAAATGATCTGAGGAGTTGTCACTTGAAAATTTTGTGCAGAACTTGAGTCATTGTAGCCCAAGTAGTTTGCCAGGTGTTTTTTATTATGTTTAGTTTGCAATATGAGCAGATTAGAGCCCTTGTTTCATGCATTATAAAAGTGCCTTTTATAACTGTATCATTATATAACCCGCATTAGGGTAGTGTAACTACAATCAGAATGTAGTGCCCTGATTGAAGAAAAGAAAGAATTTAAGAAAATGAAGTAGTATTAGGGGTTTTTTTTACGCAGCTTAGCAACTCAAATATTAAAGGCAGAAAAGCTTTCAAATTTGGAAATACGGGTCTGGGAGGGATCACTGAGATCATCAATTCCAGGAAGCCACATCATATAATCTTTTTCATAACCTTATTAAACTCCATTTAAAATGCAGTTCATTGTTATCGTCACCATTACTGTTCCAGGACCTCCCTGTGATGATAGTTGGAAACTTTGCTGACTGCAGCTTCTGCTTGAACACTGAACATAGGGACACAGGCAAAAAAGTTTCTTTTTCCTTCTCTCCAAATCTCTAAATAAATGCCAAAGTTCAGTAGGACTGAGCCTGATGACTGTTGAGCTGGCACTGCTTAAAAATCAAATACGGCACAGCATACCTTCGTATTTGTGACGAAAAAATTTAAAAATTATACTTACAAGAATCTAGCATCTTCAGAACTGTAACATGGAACTGTTACACTGTTAATCTAATTCTGCATATAAGTCTTCAGGGATTTTAGTTTTAAACCTTCAGACTTAGGCAGCATTACAGATGAAGCTAGAACTACCACAAAATTTCTTCCTGATCAGAACAATTAACATGCACAAAAGTTCTTATGCATGACTTAATCTGATTATTGAAGACTCTGTCAGAAAAGTAAATCTGAGTTTTTTGTGATAGTGATGGAATAAGTGAAGGACCTTATCTCCAAGTTTTCTCCAGGCTTCTTCTTCTATGGATAGGTTCAAGGGTGTAGTATTAGAAATTATATCCTATCAACTGGTCAAACAGATAAGACGACATTTTTATTTTTATCAGCAAAACCCTTATTGCTCATGAAAGAGTATATCTTTCAGCACAGTTCCTCTACCACGCTATTGTTCAGGTTACCAAGCTGTGTGTATATTCCTTGTCTATTTGCCCCCCAGGACATCCTTGAAAATGAGACATGTTGTTTTAAGGCCGCAAGGGTTTTATCCGTGTGTAAAAAATTAAATAAAATAAATTCAGAACAAATACAGCATTAATATTTTATACGTGTATTGCTTTAATATTGCATCAGTAGCAAATTAGAATCCAAGCCTAGATTTTCATGTTTTGAATATTAACTGCTGAAGTTTCGTCAGTAGCCTTAGGAGGGTTTGTTGGATCTTAACGAATTGTGACAGAAATTATGGTTAGTTGTCCTGGTTTCAGTCAGGATAGAGTTAACTTCATTTGTAGCAGCTGATGGAACGCTGTGTTTGGGAGTTAAAATGAAAGCAGTGCTGATAACACCCTGATGTTCTTAGTTGCAGTCAGACAGTCAAGGACTTTCTTAGCTTCTTCTATTTCTCTATTCTTGAGAAAGGAGGGGCGAAGCCAGGACAGGTGACCCAGATGGGCCAAAGAGAGAATTCCATGCCAATTACGTCCTGCCTAGGAAAACGGGGGGCTGTTGGGAAGAAGAAGAGGGGCGGTTTCGGGACGCGTGCTTCCTCTCGGGACGCGTGCTTCTTGGGGGAACGGTCGGTTCCGGGACAGTTCTGGGTGGTACCTGAGTTGTGTGGTTCGGTGAGAAACTGCATTGTGTATCAATAGTTTCATATTCTTTTGCTCTAAAGTCCTGTTAGCATTGTTATATTTTATTTTTCTGTTATCTTAGTAAACTATCCTTATCCCAACCCACGGGCCTCTTAGTTTCTTGGTTTTGGAGTTATTTGCCCCTTCCTTTTCCCTTCCCTTGTTTCCCTTTCCCTTTTTCCCTTTTCCCCTGCTCTTTTACTTTAAGAAGCAGGCAACTGCGTGGATCTCAGCCCACAGCCGGGGGGAAACCACGACATTAGTGTTCACACAAAGTGTGAAATGTCTGTTAGGAAACTGCAATAAAGTGATGTCAGAGAAGGAAACTGTCTGCCTGATCCCTAATCAACAACAGTAAAAGCAGGCCTGGTACTCTACGATTACTAAATCTCCCTATACTTTTTCAGACTGAAAAAAATAGAAGTACTAGGATGCATTAGGCACACCCTTGAATGATCATTACCCTCAGGGGAACAGAGATATGCCTATCTCAGAATCTCCAGTGTTTGATATAATGTTGCCTCATGTATATTGGCCAGATCTTGCAATACATTTATCATACAAGTAATCTATAATCCTCCAAGCAGTCTCATTAAATTCACTAGAACAAGTTTAGTGAATAATAATTTGCATTCAGGAACATTTGCAGGAGTATATCGTCAAATCTATATATTGAGATTTGTATCTCTTGTCCAACATGTCAGTCTGGCAACATTTTCAGTGACCATTCTTGGTGCCACAACATGGAAAAAAATAATTTGATTAGTTTGTGCATACTGATGGATGAAAATCAACATTTGCAACAGTTTTATTATACAAGTAAAAAAAAAAAATTAGCAGCACAAATGAGGTTTTTTTAATTTTTATTTTTGTGAGATAAAAACCTGGAAAGAACATCCAAATTCCAGTTTTGTAATTATACATAAACAGATAAAGTCATATTAACAAAGCCTTTTGCTCTAACCAAAAGCTACTGTGTATAAATATCTCCAGTATAAGAACTCTACATCTTAAGAGGAATGAGATGAAAGGAAAGTATTAAAAATGGGCTTATCTTTAGATTTTCAAGGAACAATATGGAAAATTTAATTTGAAAAATAATTACTGAAATTTGCTATGAATGCAGCCGTAGAAATGATTGTAGTGTCTGTGGTAATAGTCTGGGACAACGCAGGAACATGGGCAAGGCAGAGCTGACTGCAGGTACAAAGTGGGGGAAGTGACCTGATAGAGAACAGGCTGCACCATTTAGCATGTGTCTTCTGCACATTTTCCGGTAACTTTTTTGGTCCTTAGGATGTAATGTTCTGTTCTGTATTTAACATCTTGTTTTCATGGGGCACACTGCTGAATTATCCCTAGCAGTTGTTCCCTGCCTGCCTCCGGAGATCAGGGACTGAACCATGACTCAGAGAGTCACAATATAGTCCCTGATTACCCCTTGCTCCAGGAAGAAAATAAACTGCATTAGCCTTTTACCTGGTACAGATGATTTCTTCTCTCTGCACCAGCCAGGCTGTGCTGGTCAGTATGTCGGGGCAAGGGTCATAGCCAGACATTACTCACTCCCCATGCATCTGCAAAGGAGTGGGAATAGCTGCCTTGTAGAGGCCATTCACCCTTTTGTAATGCAATCTGCACTCAGGGTAAATTGCACTGTGTAAGAGGGCACTTTAAGCTTCTCTCTAGGAGAGAGGTATATATGACAAACTCCATTCTTGTCCTGTGTCTATAGTATGTGTTTAGGCAAATGACTTTGAAGCGTCAAAGCTGCTTATATTGATCTTTAATCCCTGATCTACTGCAGTAGAAGAACATGATATAACAGCCCACGTTTCCTAGAGCTGTCTTTACAATGTGAGGCCGATGGAGGTTCAGTGTTTAGCACCTCATGCCGTTTAGTCCATGTATGAACAACTGTGACATTTCTGGGGATGGCTGGTAATGATCTGACTGCCCACTTTCTCTATTTCGATTTTAAATGCACTATTTTTTGTGGTCAGCATATTTGTGCTTGTTTGCTAGAAGAAAATCAGGGTCACTAGGGAAAAAAGAAAGATTCTGGATCATGACGGTAACAAAAATGGTGTCTTGCCTATAAGCAGGCTATCAAGAGAAGCATGTGGGAAAGGCACTCTCTATTTGACCCTTGTACTTTTGTGTGCCAAATCAAGAACACTTTTAAAGTGAAAAAGAATGTAATATCTATCGCTTTCAGTTCTGCAACATGAAAGGGAATCAGAGACCCAGTTGTTGACCAGTTCAAATTGTGCCCTTTTGGCAGATTGCCTCTTGCTCCAGGAAAGTGTAAAACCGGAGAGTGAAAATTCAAGGAAAGTGAAAAAAATCATGCACTGTGTCAGAATCCATTATTTCTGTGAAGTTCAGTTTGTTGTCTGCTGTCATGGGACTGCCTTCAAAGAGTGCATGGAATATTTAAAAAACAAAGTGAGAAAGCAGGCAGTACTTTCCTGTTACAGTCTGCAGATATTTTGACACTCTAAACAATCATCATGGGTTTCCCAGGTGCTTGACGTTACATAATTTGCCATGATGTCTGCTGTGAGTGCCCCCGGACTTCATGTCTTACTATCCTCCACTCTCTTTTTGTGGCACTTAAGTAGGAATAGGTGTCATCAAGGAGTTATATGGTGCCAAAAATGCAGTATTTTCACAAAAAGGGATTTCACCTAGAAATAATAATAATAATTCACTCAAACTAAACAAATGAAGGCAAGTTTGTCTGAGAAGACACTTATTGACCAAGCACAATCACTTTGGACAGAGGACTTCAAGCAAAATGATAAAATTTAGACTGTGTATGTATTTATTTTTGCTAACTTTATCAATAACAACAGCGCTGTTCTGTGTCACAAGCCTGATACTGAGCAATGTTTTCAGATGATTGAGTTGCTAAAGATGATTGAGGAATATACTAAATTGTATATAAATGAAAAGGAGTAACACTAAAAGGAAACATATAGTGAACTAAATATAGTTAAGACATAGGAAAAGAGGAACTTCCTAATAAAAAAAAAAAGAGAAAAAGTTGAGATATACATGACTGTAGTAGATAGTCCAGGTATGATCATTGCTTATTCAAGTGTCTCATACTGCCTTCAGAGGGAGATTTTTGACTCAGAAACTAACAAAAGAAAGATAAGGTATTCAGAAGCAATTCTCCCCGAAATGTCATATATGTATTCTGTTTTCTGCTCCAACTTTGAGAATGTTAGAGCCTTATGGTATGTGGAAGATCCCACTCTAAAACAGTGATAGATTCCTGCCTGGAGAAAATTATAATCTAAATTAGACATAGTAAGAAAGTAAATGTCAAGGAAAGCCTACTTTTTCTGACTGGAAGAATCTAAAAATCTCTGGCTGTGACTTTACTCAGGCTTCATCTCCCTCTGTGCAAAGGAAGCTCAGCTGAAGGTGGTGGGCACCTGCAGGAGATCCCAGAAGGGACTTGGTCATCGTGAAGCTCATTCTTCAGCATGGGGAATGCTTTGAATTACACAAACAAAAGTACTTGTCCAAAAAGTAGCATTTCTGCACTCTAGCCCACCCTTACTCTATTAGAGTTTGAGACTTTCTGCATCTTGGGGTCTTTTTCTGGGTTGATTGGGTTTTTTTTAGGTTAAAGCAGTTTAATGCAAAATATTGTAAATGTGCACACGGCTGAGGGAGCAGGAGCCAGAATGGAGGAGTTTTAATTCAAAGCATTGCACAGGGATGAAATTCTGTAACAGTTGTTTCTATCACAAATGTTATGTGAGATCAGCTGTTTTGCCCCTTGTGCTTACAGACATTTCCTGAAGAAGTGTCATTCTATTGCCAGTCAGTGCAGTGAACTCTACTTTTGTGTTTGAGCATCTGCATTTTAGGCTTTAGCCTAGATAAACTAAGTAGTTAAAGTAGGGACTTTGTATTTAGTTTTCTGTATGTTTGCCAAGTTTCAGGGTTTCCCTAGAGAACTCTTTGCTGCCTCATCTCACCTTGCAGAAGTCTTTGAATTTTGAATAATGTGAAAAGTCCACTAATATTGCTTTGTGACTTCACTGCTATGGAAATTCAAATCAAAACCAATGAATCAATGGGAAGACTTTGGGATAGTGTTTGTCCTGGAGTCCATGTCCCAGCACAACTCTGACTGTATTTATATGAAACCTCTCAGCTTTAAAAGGGGAAATTACCAGTTCATGAACAACTTATAAATCCCACAAGAGTTTCATATTTACCTAATTCCCGTTTTTCTCTACTGCTTGTTCCACCACTAATATCATAACCTAGCTTATAACCTCAGGAATTTCTATAATAATCGCTTGTGATACAATAAATAGAAGATTAGAACATTGGGTAGGGAGTAATCAGTAGGAAGCTACAAAAGATTCTGGTTTTGCTGATGTTTCTTTTAACAAAAGAGTAGACTGGCAGGAAAAGAGAAAATAAATAAAAGATAAGGAGAATTATCTGTAAATAAAATGCTTTCCTAAAATTTTCCCTGAGGTTTTAATCTTCTTTAGTTTGACCCAGACAACATCAGAAGAGCTTCAGCATATTGAAGGAAGAAACCTATTTCACACCTCCCCTAATCTTGGAGAGCTTCCTCAAAGTCCCAATACAGAATTAACATAACCCTTTGGGCCCGAATTCTGCATCTTGAAAAGTTAATGAAATCAATGGGACATGTGTGAATGGATCTGTTTGCAAGGTCCTAGCTTTAAATTAACATCCAGACCCCATTTGTTTCCTGATGGCTTCTTAAGGATTCTCAGGGGCTGGGAAAATAAGCAGAGGAATGGAACTCATAAGAATTTGGCACTGTGGGATGGCTTGGCCAGTGAGACCAATCACCGCTCCACTACGTTACAAATTTGTAGTTTGTGAAGCATCTAGGTATAAAACTATGACTTATTTCCCATTTTTTCTTAGAAAAATAAATCAGACTTATAGTAAAGGTAAAGAAATTCCATGGTTTAGTCCTGGTTTTAATCAACAGCATGCTGGTGTTTCACTTTGGTGTGAACAGATTCTGACCAGCTATCACACACCTGCTCCTGTAAATTCCCACTGCGCCAGCATATAAAACCCATTTCTTTCTTTATTTGTGGGACACATGCAATAAAAGAGAAACTGTTATTCCAATTCAATGTTTTTCTTCCTTTGTAGACCTGTACCTATCAAATCAAAAAGGAAAATAGAAGTATTTCTTTCTGTCACTTATTTTTCCCTGTTATAGAAGAGGTTCTGTGTTTTCATTAATACTTGGAAGTACCAGCCCCAAAGAAACAAAAAGTAATGGGTATAACTAAAATATACTGTCTTCCAACTTATGAAGCAATATTCCTAATAATTTCCTATAAAATATATGTAATGAAATCAGACAAGAAGAACAGAATATTTAAAATGTGTGACTAATCTAATTCATTAAGTGATACATTTTTGATATTTTCAGTTGGCTGGTAATATAAAAAACAAACTTTGTAGTTTTTTGTCCTGAATTATGTGCATGGACACCATTATATTAAATCCAATAATCAATCCAATAGGAATTTTCCCAGCGAGTATGACATACCTTTTTTGAACCTGCTAGGTTCAAAATGATAGAACTAATCATAGAACAAGTATAGAAGCTCAGTAAATCACTTATCTTGGTCTATAGCTGCCATAGTTCCTCTTTCCTTACTTTAATGGAGGCACACTGTCTAAGAAAACATGTAGCAGAAGGATATTTTCAATGTACTGTCAGTCCTAAATTACATCTCTCTGAATGTAGCACTAGTCATGTCATGCCATTTTACTAAGACAGCGACTCACGAGTGCACTGCCCACAGCAGAGTCACATTTCACCTGTCCTTCTGCGGTCTGCACTATATTGACAGGATCTGTGACAAGAAGCTGAACAGATTTGTTGTTCTCGGGTTGACGGGCTTATATTTGTAGCGGTCCCATCTTCTGTTGGCAGCAGGCTTTGCCATAGATGTGGCTACAGGAGAACACCATTATTCTCCGGTATCCTTAAGATCATGTTACCCAGGTAATCTTCTTGTCTTTCTTCTCCTGAACTGTTGGGACGGTTCCAGGAAAAGTAAGAGGTGCTGAATTACTATTTTTGTTATTGTACAGAACTGAAACCCGACTCCAAACCTCCTTCATTATCTCCTCAAGCCTTCAAGCCTAATTGACAGCAAGTCTTTATATCTTGATTTGTTCCCATTAGAAGTCCTTGTGCCCTTGAATAAACAGGTAAGGTAATAACTTTAATTACTGCTATAATTAGGTGTATCTGAAGCACCTGTGCTTTGGCATGAGAAAAAAGGCCTAAAATGGAACTTTCCTTTCTGCAACATTGATATGTATTTTTTTCTTAATACCATTCATTTGGCAGGTAAAGGCACCCAAAGTTGACATGGCAGCGTAAGTTTAAGAGGCAGAAAGCCTTTAAATTAGCATTGCTGTTAAATGAGCTTATTTATTACTACCACAATGTGGGAAGAAATCTTCAAGTAAAAGGCAGTAAAAAGTATGGAACAGCTTAAAGAGACTATGGCATCTTTACACTAACAGTCATTATAGAAACCAAACAAAAAAAAAGTGAATCATCAATAGAATAACACAGTAGGTTACTTCATAAGGCATAATGCCTTCTACATTTTTTTGTTTGTTTGTTTCTGTTAGCAATACCCTATACTGTGTTGAGTATATGGAAACAAAAACCAGAAAATGCTCGTTATCTATGTATGAAGTTGTGTGCAATGTACATTGCATGTATATGGATACAAATTGGCTTGCAACCAGTAAGTTTAACACTCTTAATTTGCATTTCAACTAGTGATGAAAAGCAACGACAGTTTTTTTAAGCTGCATATGTATATATAAAGGAATGGTGATCATAGAAAACAATAGGAAATACCTCGCTTTTGACTGAAACTTTAGATCCCATTATTATAATTTTCAAATGCTAATAATTGAAGTAGATATCCTGAGAATGCGTAGTAGTTATCCATACCACCTCACATCAAAAAACTAGGAAAGTAGGCAATTAATTCATAGTCACAGAAAGAAAGTTGCATTTCAATAATGCTAAGAAATGCTACTATTAAAGAAAGCAACGTAATTCAAGGTGAAGAGTCCAAATTAATATATGTCAGTATTTGGTACCCAAGAAAAATTAAACATTTTTTGGACTACAGAATAAACTCAGCATTCAGGAGACTTTATATATATATATATATAGTTTGGCTTCTATAATGACTGTTAGTGTAAAGATAAATTCTCTGCACATCTACATAGAATCTGGAACTATATTTTAGGATGCCAACTTCGAAAATTTGGATTTTGTTTGGAATCTCCTTGTGTTCTTTTTTATTGAATTATAACTGGTGCAGTTAATTGGAACACATGCCTTGGCCACAACAGGTCTGACAATCACAACTCCAGACTGAAATGTTTGGGCATGCTGAAACCAGAGACACTTTTCAACGAGAAATTGCTTAAGATAACATTATAGTCATGTTCACTGTTGCACTGCAATATGTTTTTTGAGAACCAAATGAAGTATATTAAAGGTTGGAATGGAACTGAACATATGTTAAAGTTTACAGTTTTATTTCAATTCTGAAAAAGAATTTATAAAGAGGTATGGAAATATCTTAAGTGCAAATTATAATCTAAGATATTTTATAATTTTCAGAAGAAGATGTTTACCTCTCCTTGAAGAAGGCAAGCCACTTTAATGTATCAAGACGGACATTGCAAGCCAATACTCACTTTTGAACATTTTTACCTACATACTTTCCTAACATAAGTTTTCATTGGAAGCAACTGGTCTAGTTACCAGAAAACTGTCAGACAGTCAAGAAGAAGGAAAGCGGTCTATATGACTGTGATTTGGGAGACGTAAGGCAGACTCTAAATAATCTGTCTATTAAAATATGTTCCACACTATAAAAGATTGAAAACCTCCCATAAAACAAGGCACAATAGGGGGATGATATGGGATAACTGACTTGCCATTAACCACAATGCTGTTTTTCTTTAAATAAATAAAAGACTTCAGCCTCCAGTGCTGTCCAAAATATACTTTCCTTGAGCATTAAATTTCCATAAAATCAGTCACAATAATTTGAAAAATAACTGATCTGTTGTGGGTGAGGAATATTTTCTAAAGAAATTCCTTAGGAATTTTTATTAGATGTCTAGATATATGTAACTGTAAGATAAAGTTATTGAAATATCTGAACCTCTGTGCTGGTTTTGGCTGGGACAGAGTTAATTTTCTTCACAGTAGCTAGTGTGGGGCTGTGTTTTGGATTTGTGTTGAAAACAGTGTTGATAACACAGGGGTGGTTTTGTTACTGGTGAGCAGAGCTTACACAGTGACTAGGTCTTCTCTGCTTCTCACCCCACCCCACCAGCGAGGAGGCTGGGGGTGCACAGGGAGTTGGGAGGGGACACAGCCAGGACAACTGACCCCAACTGACCCAAGGGATATTCCACACCATATGACAGCTCAGCATTTCAACCTGGGAGGAGAAGGAAGAGGGACAGATTTGCCTTTTGTCCTCCCAAGTAACTGTTACACATGATGGAGCCCTGCTTTCCTGGTGATGGCTGAACACCTGCCTGCCCATGGGAAGTGGAGAATGAAGTCCTTATTTTGCTTTGCTTTTGCATGCAACTTCATCTATTAAACTGTCTTTATCTCAACACACAAGATTTCTTGCTTTCACTCTTCTGGTTCTCTTCCCCATTCCATGATGGGGGGAAGTGAATGAGCATCTCTATGGGGCTTAGCTGCTGGCTGGGATTAAACCATGACAACTGCAAAAAAGTTCCAGTGTGTAGAAAAGTTTTAAAATATTTTCACAGTTTCACAATTCTTTAGTTTCATTCCCTCTCCCTCAGACACCTTCATGTCTGTGGGAGAGATGTGCTTATTTCAATTTTAACCATGTAAAAATTGTATTTCCACTTTCAGTGGGTCACCTGAGTTTCATCCATATAAGCCCTTTCAAGAGACATTTGTGGTCCCTACTGTAGCATGAGATTAAGCACCTTCCAAAGACTCTCATCTTTCTAAGTTGATTGCAGAAGTAGCTTAGATGTCTAAATTCTATTAAAAGACTCATTTTCAGTTGAAGTTAAGTGAAATAAGCTTCAATCTGTCTAAGGACATCTGTGAAAACAGATGAAGCATAGGTTAGGATTTCTAAATACAAATGTTTGGAAACTGCAAACAAGACCTCAGAGGAACTTTTTCTTTACTCCACTGAGTGAGGAAAGCATTGTAGCAAAGCATAATGAAACTTTTTTTTTTTTCCTGTAGTGCTCTTACTCCCAATATTTCAATATTTTTGGGAGATAAAAAGGATGTGGAGTACATATGACATTAGTCTGAAACAAACCACCAAATGTTTGCCAGATTTGTGTTGATATTCTTGGCAAACTCTAGCATCCTGAATGAATAAAAAGGAATAAAATAAGAAAATCAGTGTTGCTTTTATTTCTTCATTCTTTCCTTCCAAAGGGAGAGATTTGTATATGAAAATTTGCATTGCTTTAATATGTGTCTTTTGCTTCCTTTTAAATTTGTTTTATGGTTGTTTCTGCCTTTATATTATTTTCTGAGCTAAGGAAGAACTTCAACATAAATGAGGATCATCTATTAAGTGTTACAATAACACTTTTTCATTACATAAATGCTGTAATAGGAACAGAAAGTAACAGCTGCTGAATTTCTGCAAGTAGCCCTGTATGACTCTAATCATCAAACGGTGTATGAAATAGCTTCTGTTTTTCTCATGTGGGTGACAAATTAACATGTACCTTTGTAGCAGAGTCAGCTGGTGTGACAGTTGCTGTCCATGTAAACTTGCTGCTCAGAGAACGTAAGAGTAAGGTATTTCGATTGTGGCATAAAGGAATCACTAGGCTTGAGACATGCAGGAGGAGCATGGTCTGATACAGGTTAGATCGTTAATCCAAGATTGTGTTACCCAGCATTTGGGATCCAGTGTAGGGGATTTCTGTTACTTTTCTGTACCAGGAATATGCTGCCGCGTTTCGGTTATCAAAGCTTATGTCCTTGTGACTACTGCATGGCAGGGTAGGGCTCCAAGTGAACCAATCTTCATTTTCATACAAATATTCACAGGAATAAACCAAAAGATAATTATAAACAGAATTGAAACATCAGCAAATATTTTTTTCACAATGCATAACAGGTTTACACAAGGATTTCAAGTACCAAAGCCTTTATGTATTTATTCTATTTGTAGAGGTGTTAAATACATTCATTTAAATAATGCTTTTATTTTTGAAAATATATTTCAAAGGCTGCTGTATAGTATCCTTTTTAATAGCATAGAATGCAAAAGTAAAGTACTGCCCTTAACTTGAAAGATATTATTTTTCATCATTTGGGCGACCAATTTAATGTGATTTAGCATTAAGCTTTCTGAATTTTGTGATCCATTGTAAGAGTCTCCTTTTGCAAAGAAAGGTAACTCTATCTGGCATTCACAACCCAGCATGACTCCAGCATTTTAGAAAGCAATGACTCCTAATAGCTTAGTTTTTCAACTGCAAGTAGAATACAGGCTAATTGCAACAAAGCCCCTCAGTTTAGTAAAACTTGAATCTCCTGACCGGTCAGACAAATCCATTAGGATTTTATTGGGTCCTAAAAAGAGTTATGTGATTCCCTAGGATCCAATCCTTGTCAATCAGGCATGGTAAATTGGATTCTTGAATAGGGAAATCCCTAAGGGAGAGAAGATGCTATCTAGATCAGATGCAGTGATTTTTCGACTCTGTGCTCACTAGGTTCTGTTCTCTCTTTAGTGAACCAATAAAACCATAATAAGTATTGATTAACCCATTACTGAGCATTATCCACTGGCTTCTGCCTGACTGTATTTAAACACAACACAGTGCCTCTCTGCTGCCATTGTACAGCTGTTTGCCTTTACATTGGCAGCCTTGGCAAGCTCATGACAGGTTTACTTTGATTTCAAAACATCTTCAGTCACATCATGTACATTTCAGATGCACTATTTCTTAAAAAAAAAAAAATGTCTTGCAAAAAAGCTTTATTTCTGTTAAAAGAGCGGAGAAGGGAATGAATGTTCAACATTTTTATCTTATGACATGTGTTTGAAAATGATTGTGTTCACCCTTTAAAAAAACACTTTTTAAAATTAAAATGTTATAAAGGACAGTCCTGCAGGAGGAATATTGGTCATTAGCAATGGCACAAATTCTGGCTTTTTGATAGGTTCTATAATTGTGAGCAATATATGACACCTGTGTAGGTATCTTTCATTTGTACCCACCTGATTTCATTAGCCGTTGAATGTGTCATAACACTACAGACAGTGGACTACAGACTGTCTGAAGCTATGAAATTTTACTGGTGGGGTGGGTGTGTAAAATTTGCCTCAACATGGACTCTTCATATACGAACTTCAGTTTGTGCTGGAGCTGATCTACAGTACTTTTGCAACTTCGTACTAATCGTTAGCTTTTGGGGGAGCTTTCTGGATTTCTGAGTACTACTCAATACTTGAGAGTACAGACAGCACCTAGATAAATTAACTTTGATTACAGGGGACAAGGTCAGGAGCTGAATGGACACAGGTCGAACTGAGGCATCGCAGAAAGCTCTTTTTTTTAACAATCACATGAATCATTGAGCTTTTAGAAACTATTTTATTTTTCTTATGTTGAACACATGCAACATTTGCAGGAGGACAGGAATATGTGCTTTGAAAAATTGATGTGTATTTATGTCTTTTTTTAGGTATAGTTTTCAAGGCTATATGGTGTTTTGTGTTCATTACAGAACAGTCATTTGATCAAGTGATTTTCAATACATTGTCAAAATAAATTACATTCACTTCATTAGATGTACAGGAAGTATAGCTGAAACAGGGACAAGTATTAATTTAGGACTCTGCAGAAACTGACACTCCATCTTATGACCCTGAGGCTGTATTATTCAAGATACCCCGTGATGGAAGGAAGTCTGTCTCCATAGCAATTACCTAAATCTTTTATCAGTCATTTCTGGAAAGAAAATTAGAGCAATTGTGTCAGGATGGTCATATGGGCAGAAATTGCACACTCATTCAAACCACTTATGTCTCTGACTTTGTCCCTGCTTGATGGCTGCTTTTGTTTACTACTACGCTTTTGAAAGTTTGATTGGACATGAGCAGATGTGCTGTACTGTAACCACAAAAGGTTATCCTTTGTTTCCTTTCCATTTCTTTTATTTTTTTTTCCTTAGAACTGTCACTGAATTATACTATGTTTCTGTTTATTAAGCAAATTACTCTCCTACACTGAAAAAAACCAGAAAAAAAATCAGCTGAAATTAGTTAAAATTAGCAGCAGTAAAATTTTCATTGTCATAGCTTTAATTATTACAGAGCGTGATAGTATTTAATGGTGCAGGTTAATTTGATTGGACTCTTTAAAAATGCTGTTAAGAGCAGTACCTATTTTTATCACATCATATCAATCATATCGCACTTGTAGAATTTTATTGACTAGATAATTAGTGCAGCTCTACAGGGTTAGCTGCTTTTGGAAAAGGAAACCTGGCAAAATTTTGGTGTCCCATTATTTTTGAAATGATTAAATCAAATTAAAAGGGAAAACCTAGGGTTGAATGGGTGGACCTGTCTCTTTAAGGAATAAAACAAAACAAAAGCAGCACCCTCTTCCTCCACATTTAGTTTTTTTTCACTGCTGGTTTTTGAAATAAGAATAAAAAGCTTAACTGTTGATCAATAACAGTTGCAGCCTACACTGAGTGGTATGAACAACAGCCTAAGCTCTCCCTTCAAGTTCCTTGTTCAGGAAAATTTACAATTAATGGCTTTCTTACAACAGCAGAGATATCCCCTTCTTCATGGCTCAGCTAGGGACCTGCCAGACTAATCTATTCCCAGTTTGCTGGCCATGGTCCTTTACTCTATCTGTCTTAGCATATTGATTTCTGAGCTGTCTTATTGGTTCCTAACATAATTATACCAGGAGTGGGTCTCTTAGTACAGCTAATACATTTACACCATGGCATCTAGGGAAGCTTATTCCATATAGCAGCATCCGGTAGCACCGCTACAGTTAAGGGTCAGTTGCCATTTCCATTATAAACCCCATTTTTCAGGGGTTTATACCTTAGCTGTTTTAATCTGTATCAGGCTAAAACTTGGCAAACACATTGTCATTGTGCATAAAAATTATACATTATTTTTAAAAAAGTCAGTTAAAACTGTTAAAAATAATTCTGGTGTGCATACAGATATAAAAGATATTCTTAGATAGAATATTGAAAGATTTTATTTCTCTCCTTTGACTCACTGAAGCTGACAGCTTGTAAGATGAAATATTTTGTTGAAATGTAAATGTTTACTTTTAAAAAATTATCTTCTTAAAGCATTTAGAAGAGAAAAAAATCTCCATTACGTAAAACATTGATAACACATTATGATAAAAGTGTAACAATTCTCTTGACACAGTATAATATCCAAAGGACAAGCAGCTCTTATGCAATGCCAATGAAAATGCCTCATACAATATATGAATAATTGTTTTTAGAATTTGAAATCAATTTAGTGTTGTGAAAGGTATCAGATTAACAAGCTTCGAAACTTAAGCCCTGTATTTATTCACAGAATGAGTGTTCTTGGGTGTGTGTTAGGGGGAAAAACCTGCATGTCTTAACTGGAAGAATAAAAGTAAGTGTAAGAGGATATTTCAACCGCTCTTTTAATTCATCTCACTGCTGACATAAAAAAACAATCAATAAATGTACCCATTTGTGCTACTTCAGTTTATGATTTTTCTTATTTTTTTTCTCTGTAAAATAGTAACTGGTCCACAGTTTCCTTGAATGAGACTGCAGATCCCTTCCATAAACTCTGGGCTCCACAGTGTAAGAAAGATATGGACTTTTTGAGCAAGTCCAGCACAATGCCACAAAAATGATCAAGGGATGGGAGCATCTTTCATGTGAAGAGCTGCTGGGATGGCTGGGACTATTAAGCCTAAAAGAGAGAAGACTCAGGGACAGCTATCAATGTGTATAAATACCTGATGGGAGGGAATGAAGAAGGAACCAAACTCTTCATAGCAGAGCCTGCTGACAAGACAAAAGGCAAGCAAATAAATTAAAAATGGTGAAATTCCAGCTGAACATAAAACACTTTTTTACTGTGATGATTGTCAAATATTGGAATAGGTTTCTCAGAAATGTTGTGAGGCATCTATTTGTAGACATTTAAAACCCAACTAGACATGTCATTGGGAAACCTGCTCTTTATGACCCTGATTGAACAGAGATGTTGAATTGGATGACCAGTCTATGATTCTGTGACCACCAAATATCATCCAATATCCACTTAAGTGAGGTGACTCGTATTAATTTGTATTAAACATGATACCTTTTGAAAGTTAACATCTAAATTGAAAGCAACCAAGTGGTCTGCAAGATGGAATCACAGATGTCACAGCTCCTTGCAGAGCTCCAGATCTCTCCAAAATCAATTAGTGGAAAACTGCCTCTTTATAGCATGTTTTATAATCTTTACCTAACAGTTGCATTATTGCATTATTTATTGTGATCAACAGAACAAGCCAAATTCCATAATCTTTGAACGAGAGAAAAACACTGAAGAGATCACTGTCCTGCTCTGAATGGGCAATTAGGCTACTACATTAGGGAAAAAAGTTTGTTCCAGTTGCCACGAAATGGTTCAAAACACTGCTTCAGTACCCGGAGCCATGGGCAGTAGAGGAGCTCACAGTAATTTTGGAGGCCTAAAGGATACAGAAGAAAAAAATTTACTCACATCTGAAGGTACACAGGAACAACTGTCACTGCTGGCTGCGGGATGGTAAAATAATCCTGGCTGGGGGGCTACAGCCCAGGACCACTACTCTGGTTTCAGATTTGCAACTGAAAAGATATTTAGGTAGTAGTCTGTGGATACTAGAAGTAAAGCTTTGATATAACACAAACATGTACAACTGAGGCTAAAGATGTTCAATCTACAGTTTATAGTGACAATCTTAAAGTTTTATTTACTGGTCACTGTTAAGGGAGAGATTGGTTTGGCATGAAGGAAATTTTGGATAACTTTGCATTTTTTCTCTTTCTTTCCTTTCTGGCTGTTTCCCTCACTTTTCCCTAGAAAAGTAAGAGCAACAGCAGCAGGTGCGGGAGTGTGGCTGACTGCATGGGGTCTGGGAGTAAGACTCCAGCACTGAGAACACTGAGCCTCAATCAGAAGATGGGAAAGTTAGATCTATGTTATTCCTCTAATGAGGGTGGAGGACTCAAAATGTAGGAAGAGGAGCTGGTGATCCCAGCTGTCCCTCTTTTGTGTAGAAAAGGGAGGACAAGTCTCAGCTGCAGAGAGAAAGGGAGCATTGGGATACCTCCTAATGAGGTATCCTACATACAGATGACAGACCAAATTCCCAACACCTTTCCAGCACTATGAGGCTTATAAGATTCATTGCTGTCCCTACATTGTGAGGATTACTTCTTTCAAACTTTTTCACCTACACTGAATATTTGTGTTCTGGATTTTTTTTCCCCTTTAACTGTCTTACTTTATACTTCCAATTCCAATTTTGATTGTCCTTCCAGTACTTAAAAATTATAAACATTAGCACTTATGTTTTAGGCTTGACCTTATCTAGCTTGATGCTACTTCCATTTCTTTACAGCAAGCCTTCTAAACACCATCTTCACTTCAAAGAGATGTTAAAAAGTGTGTCAACAAGTTCTGTGATAAGATTACTTTTCTTTCCCAAATCCGAACACATTCAGAAAGTGGAAGAAAAGAACTGTAGAAAAATCAAGGAAACAACTAAATATTACTTTTTAACTTCACAAAATCATAAAATATAAAGCTTGATCCAAGCTTGATGAAAACAGTACAATTGACATCAATGAACTAGTCACATGAATGTAAGTTTCGAAGATGCAACCTTTAGATGTAGAAAATACCTATTAGGGAATCAATCCATCTCCCTGTCATGGCTCTTGCATTTTTTAGTGATTTATCTGGTCTAGTTTAAGTATCTTAATTGATGAGACATTGAAAGCTTCATTAGAAAGACCAGAGGAAAGATGTTCAGGTTGAGTTTTGAGTAAGTGGTTTAGTTTAACAAGGAAAACAATTCTGGCAAAACTTAAGGAAATATTTTCACCCCTCTGTGAAAATATCATCAAGCCTCAGCTGAATTAGATTTAAAACAAAGAACTTATGCTCTGAAAGGGTATAAAAGTACAGATACATAAAAACTAGCAGACAACCTGTAATAACATAATTCATAGTCACAAACTACTGTATTAGTTGGCAAAAAAAATCTAACTTTGCATAGCCTGTCATAACAAAGAATTGCCAACTATTTATTTTAGTGTTCCTAATTGTTGTCAGAATATGACCTGGATCTGTGACACAGAATTTTTCAAAGTCAGCCTGGGAAAAGGGGCGTACATTTATCAATGTTTTTACTTTATTCACCAATGCAGCAGCACTTGTGAAGGTCTGTTTTTATTTAATTCTCAAGATTTTGTTGTTAATGGAAAAGCTGTCTCATAAATTAGGGAAGTGCTCAATTACAGGCCTGACAAAGATTGATTTAGTTCTGTGCTTGGTCACTACTGGCAAGCGAGGGCCAGTAAAAACCCAATCAGAACTAATGGTACATCACCTTAAAGGTGATCAGGGAATAAGCAGAAGTAGAAGTAAAAATGGCTATATAAAAGCACAGATATTTGATGGGTTTTGTTGTGTTTTTTGGTTTTATTTTTTAAAATTCTGATCACATTCTGTGAAGGCTTGGTCAGAAGACATCTGAAGTCACTCTGGACCTTTCCATTGACTCTAGCGTGTTTTGTTTCAGACACCAGTTACAAGAATCCTGTTGCATGGTGACACAGAGCTATACTGCTAAACAGACCATCTCTGGGATGTATAGGTAGCTTGTGCCTTGCTCAAAAGTTACTTGTGGACTGGGATCTCATGTGCTGGTTGAAAAAAGGGAAATAACTTGAAAAAGATACTTTCTTGGCTGTGCATTTTCACTTACAAATCCCAGTACTCTTTTACATTACTTTTATAGTTGCAATTTTGCCTTCAAATTCCAGATGAACATTATTGGTAGAGATCTTACACTCCAGTGTCAGTGTTTATAATATTAATGTGAAGAGTAGGTAAAGTAATTTGAAGTAGTCACGCCTCATTGAAGAAGAAGAAGAAGAACTAGACTACCTTACAACTACTAGAGCTGAGGAATTAAGGACAAGGGTGAAAATCATATCAGATGAGAAGCTAAGATGTGAAAAAAATGTCATCAAAGATCAGTGAAATCCAGTGGAAAACAATATGTCTCCTCCTTGTCTGAGGCAGAGCAGGTGATATTTCTAGTCTGCTAATTCAAGTGTAATGTCTAGTTAGTGAATGTATGAGTGCCCAGCTCATGATAAACCATAAGATATGTATGTACAAATATTGGTTAAGGCTATATGACCCAGTATTTTAGAAAAATATGTAATTAATGCTGCCCATAGCAACACAATACAGCATTATGATACAGATCTTGTTTCCACAATCATACACTATTTTTCTCATAGAGCTGCTGCCTGATTCAGATCAAAGGCTGCATTAATGTATTTTAAATTATATATAAACTGGTTTTGTCCAGGACCTGTTTTCTCATATGCTGCAGAAAAAGGAAGGTGCATACAGAAGAGACGGTGAATGAAACTACCACATTTAACTTCCTCTCTAATTTAGGCAAACATAATACTGAGAAACTGGGCTGTTGTGAAACCCTTTCCTCTACAGCCTGCTGTGACACAAAGTTCAGGTGACAGCAGGCAGGTAACTCAGACCAGGGTTTTCAAAGCTAATAATGAATTGTCTTTTCTTTGAGTACTTGATTTAAGAGTGTGCATTTCACTCCATGTATGACCTCAACATGCTGATTTCAGCAGAATTAAATGGGTATCATGGTTGGGCAGATGAAGAGATAGCCAAAAAGCCTAAGTAGTCTGAAAGAATCAGACAGCTGGTGCCTGATGTTCCGCCTCTGAAGAGGACTTTAATTTCTTTGTGTTTCAGCCCTTCTGATCTCCAAAATGCTGCTTCCTCACCTCAGAGAAATCTTCTCTAATGCTATGTTGCCCTCAAATATAACAGTGATGACAGATAAATAAAAGCATAGCTTAATTAAGAAATTAATCTTTCTGTCCAGACAAGAATGTGTAGATGGGAACAAGAGTTAAAGGCTTGTGCCAAACAATGATCCTAAACTAAATTCCCATTGATGAAGTCCTGATTAAGACAAAGAACATTTGAGGGGGGAGGAATCAGAGCAGATGTTTTTAGCCATTTAAATTAGCTAGATTCACCTATTTGAAACCTGCATCAAATTCACCTGTAGCTCTATCCTTAGAAGTCACCACTGCTGTTCTCAGCCATCATCCTCTCAGCCAGAGTTAAACAATTAAGTGTGCTGTTGTATCGTTAGAGGTGCATGGTTCATTTTGTAGAAGTAGCAATAAGTCTGTCTACCCTCTCCCCACTGAAGTCAATATAGTTAGTCTTGATTCGCAATGATATAATGAAGAACACAAATTGGCTTTCTTACTGTAGCAACCAACTTCACTTTCAGTCTGAGTCTTCCTGCTGACAGTGTTAATATTTTGTGTCTCATGGTGAATTAAAGAAAATTAAGCACAAAGAGTGCAATGCAACTCGTGGAAGTAGTGAAAGTCTCATATGCTGCAGTAAAAGTAGAAAATAAGACTTTCAAGTCTTATTCTTGCAAGAATTTTTATGAATGGTTGCTGATCTTCATGTTTCAGAAAAGTAGAAACTTTAACATTGACATGAAAACAAAAATGTTTCCAGCAGGCAAGTGCAATTTCTAAAGCAAACTAATATTAAAAGGAAAACAGAACAGCAAACGTAACCTATTTATAAAGGAAGAGGTTTGTAATTATAGTGAAAGTGCTTATTTGGCTAACTTCAACCAGTGGGCTACAGGACAAGCTATAGCTTTCTTCCACTGACAATTACTGACACAAAGGAGTCACCAGCACAAAGCTTGTTTTATTTCATCTTGTGATGGAGAGGCAGAAATATTTGTATCTTAAAACATAAAATTTAGGTTATAATATATTGACTCCATTTATCAATGAATTTGCATGTGATTCAGATCTGGAAAGGTATTTTTGTATAGCTTAAAAGTAGTCTCTGTAGGCAGTATTCAGTCCTAGTCTTTGGCATTATGATTAAAAACCTAGACCTTTGTTTGATGAATCTGCAGCGTAAAGAGTGAGGAAAGGTGTCAGTTCTTGAAACTTTTGAGTTTCATAAAAATAACTGTAAATACCTGTTGATATTAAGAACACTTTTTATCAGAACTTACACTCAGTTTACAACTATTAATAGGTTTGCAGAGTCAATGAAAATTTAAGATACAAGGAAGTATTCTGGAGTTTTTTAAGCCAAATCAAGCAGGTTTGTATTTACTTTTTTTTTTTTTTTTCTAGCTCAGCCCCAGTATTTCCATTTTGCCAAGATTTATCAAGATAAAAAGAATGTTGTCTGAAAAGACTAATTATTATAGAGGTGAGGGAAACTTCTCATTGAGGAATAAAACATACCCCTTTGCATACAGCTTATACAAGGCTTATGTCTAACTGGACATAGTCACGTTCTCCCTACAGGTCAGCTGCACATAGGCATTCCATGATAAGGTTCTATGCAGGATAGAGATGAGGCGAGCTCGTGACATTTCAGATCAGAACTGTCAAATATGCTGATTTGCTGAATGGAGAAATTCTTTTCTCATACCTGACTTAAAAAAGAAAAACCCATACTTTACTGGCAAGGTATTATTTTCATGCTTCCTTTTTATTGCTACCAAGAAATAGTGCAATTATGATCTACTACCGCAACCAACAACCACAAAAAATTCATCTTTGCCACCTTTCTGCTCCCTGCATATATGAGGGAGCACAGGATTTTGGATAAAGTAAATAAAGGCCAGACGGTCAGATAGAAACATCTGCTTGTGTTTAAAACACACTGGTCATTCACTTCACCAAGCAAGAAATTGACTTTATATGCAGTAACATCTATGTTTACTTAGATGCATCTCCTGCTAGTTTTCCATAATAAGAAAACAAAAAGGCACAAAAAAGTTACCAATTTCCTCTTGTCAGTAAAACAATTTTTCTCAGCATGAAGCACAACTTTCAAAGTTAGAAAACAACAAATAATAACAACAATAACTGGTAAATTGGAAAAGCATGTGGTTTCGTTATTACACATGTTCTGTGAAATCACTCTTAAAAAAAATCAAAGCTTTATATGCTAAATTAGTGTGTGGTTGTGTGGTTTTTAAGACTTCTGTAGCTTATAGATAGCATATGTACTTTATAATATGGTAGTTATTAAATAAACAGTAGGTATTCTCATGAATGGTAAAGGAATAGGCTTATAAAATCTGTGCAGTGTAAATTACCAATGCATAAATACAAGTAAGTTCTGTATAGAGTATTTAAAGTAACTGTATGACTATTTCATAGGTCTAATTAAAAATATGAAGAGTTGAGCAAGAAGCAAATACCAATGGCAGGTAGGATTAAGGTAAGGAAGAAAGGATATGTTCTGAGCTGACACTTGAAACCAGATAATGTGTGAGGAGGTATAAGTACTGAAGATTCTTCCAGATGTTTGCAGCTGTAGAGGGGGTTCTGTCCCTGATGGTGATGACACAGAATGGGCAGAAGTGTAGCCAACACAACAGGGACAGTATCTTGAAAACAAAGGTAGACCTCAGATGCCTAGCAGACAGCAATGAAATTAGTGAAGCTGGGGATATGAGACTGGAACATTTCTAGCAGCACCGTGGTCTGGGATGCTGCCCTGGAGAATCCTGGGCTGGAGGAGGACATTCTATCAGTTATGTTGAGAGTGCCAGCCCAGAGAGCAGAACCTGGCAGAGATAAGGAGAGCTGTAGTGTAATGAGAGAAGGATTTTCAGATCCTGGAGATGTGGCCATAACAAAGGTTCACATCGAGGTTAAAGCAAACAATAGAGACAAATGGGAAGCACAAACCTAGAAGGGATGTGAAGGAGACAGATTTATATTTCATGGTGCTCATTCTGGTAAAATCAGGAAACAAAAAAGCCTCCATTGAAGTCTTGACAAAATTAGATCAAAGTAGATAGGACAGAAACATTCATAGATTATTTCCATGTGCCAAAGTAACAGTAGTTATACTCCAATGAATTATAGGTCACCAGTACCCAGGACAGAATAGTGACAACTGATTCACTAAATTATAAATATACATTTAATACATCTCTGGTAGTAACGACTCAGTTCATCCTTTAGTCTACATTATTTCTTCCGTGAAGTTCAAGTTTGAATATCTACAGGAGAGATGGATGTACTTATTTTACCATAACATTTATGACACTGTACCCTATAATGACATGAGAATGAGAGCCTATATATACCTCTATCATACAGAATAATAGAGAGACTAAACAGATCTCTTATGAAAAAGTGAATAGATTAAAACATAGCTTGTTTTCATGGAAAGGTAATTAAAACCAGACTGTTTTCCAGAAGATGGACTATTTGAAGAATTCACTTTATGGTTAAAGTGTACAAAGATACATAGTGATATCTTTCACATGACCATGACAATCAATGACAGAATGTAAATTTTTAACATAGGACATGAAACTTAACAGTGTAAAGAAAGCTCTATTAATTCTAAACTACCTTTTCAGGTGCTCTGTGGGATTTTTGCACAGAATCTTTCCTGGTTCACTACTGAAAATTTACAGAAACACTATATTGCATTTATGAACTTTAATAAACACTAAAAAATTGCATGACAACAATTGCAATTTGCTTCCAGATTTGCTATGCCTTTAATTTGAACTATTTAATGTGTTGAATATGTAGTAACAAGAATGTTAATTAATTCAGTGAACATATACTTTGGTAATTCCTACTTTAAATTATAGTTCTTATCCCTTTAAAACATGCTAGTGTACAAATCAAGAGTGTAAATGTTCACTTTATTTTTAGGTCTTTATTTAGATCTGTAACTAAAGTATCTTAAGTGAGTAGAATGAAAGAGAGCAAATTCATTCTAGTAATTCAGAGAGACAGAACAATATTTTTCTAAGCAAAAAGATTTGAAGGATCACAAATCTTTTTTTGCCTCCCTTTTTGTCATTCATGTGGAACTTATTTCTCTTTTGATTGATGCAAGTCTGCCTACTCAGTGCAATTATTTACAGACATGTTTCAAACAAATTATAAAGCTTGGTCTAAATATTCTAAACATGATAATCAACATATTATAGATAGACAGTAACTGTAAGGAGAGTAGATCTTGAGGATGTGCCAAATTACCCTCCATTAGTTCAGTTATTGAACTAAAGATACCTGCTGTCTCATTTGCAGGCAGTTTTGGTATTTTGCCTTTGGAATTGGCTGCTACCTATTAGATATTTCATTCTGAATTTAAGGAATCATTATTCCCACTAGGCAGTAGTCTATATTTTGTACATGACCCTTTAAAGCAGATACTTAGCTGCTGCTGACAAGTCAAAGCAGATAGCCTGTATTCTGTTAATATTCTAAAGCTCTTCTGATGAATAAGTAAGTATCCTACACCACAATTAATTAATTGCATGCAATACACTTTCAGGTTTAATGTTAAATGAAATGGAATGGTTGAAGTCAGCAAAAAGAGCTGGATAAGTATAAATTAACTTAAAACTTTGGTCATTCTTCATTAGTACTAAGCAGTTCTGAATTGTAAACAATTGCGAAACATGAGAGCTACCAACCAAGCTTTGCATGCATGAAAGGGTAGCATGCTATCCTAATCAAGATGACCCTAAGGATTGCACCTTGTCCAACGTGTTGAACTGTGTTCACTGACATTTTATTAGTTTTAATTTAATTTTAAATAATTAATTCAGAAAAAAACTATTTGAGAACATTTTTTATTATAATTGAAAAGAGCATATGAAATTTACTGAATAAAAATTGAGTTATGATTCATACATTTTGTTCACTGAAATGAATTCTTATTTAACTGGTTTTAATATGCTTTTGAGTTTGCCCGGTTTATATAAGCACAGAACACGTAGGCATGCAAGAGAGATACTTTTTCTTTCAAAGTAACATACTAACAAATCCTTCACAAACTTTAGAACCAATAAAACATGCTTACAAAAGTATTCTACATTATAATCCAATGAAAATTACAAGATAATACAATGTACATTCTTTAGATTTAAGTTTCCTCTAACAACAGCATACACTGTAATAAATTCCACTTACATCAAAGAAATATTGAACAAGTGTGAGAGAAGAATGAGATCTTTTTACCTCATTTTAGTTTCTAATTGATCAATATTTTGAATTTCATGTCTGCAAGGAAACTTCATTGTTTCCATGATGCTTGTTGATTCTTTTGCAATGGTATTTTGTGTCATGGTATTTTGTGTCATCGCCAGAATAGTGTAATTCACTCTCCTTATCTTTCAGAAACCTTTGTAACTTAAATGGTGGAGGAAAAAAAAAGCCATTTCCTCTCAGATAAGAAAAAACGAACTCAGTTCATGACAGCAAAAGTTCAGGATGAGTTGATAGATTGGCCTGCATAATTAGGAACATTTTGTATGGGAACTCTGCAAGGATTTAGATAGTTTTGATCTTCTCATTTGTCCCATAATATACTTCTTCCTAGAAAATCTGCATTAGGTAATTCCAGGAAAATGCCTTGCTTTCTGATCTATATCACCAAAATTTCCTGAGATGAACTTTCATGTTCTCTGAATATTCACAAGATATTTTTCATGTTAGTCAAGCAATTTTCTTCAACCTTGAGGTCTGAAAGACATTTTTTCTCCTCAGTTTCATTATTCTTCTAATTTCTCACTTTTTATTATGCTAACATATTCTTTTTTTCTTTTCCTTTTATACCTTTAGATTTTTATCCTTCCCTGGTAAGTTACTGATTCATTTTATTCCTGATTGGCTACTCTCCTCTCTTCATTCTGCCTCAATCCACAGGTGTTATTTAAAAATGCACTATATTTACTTTATCTCACTGTAGTGACTTCCTGAATTTCATATTTACAGTCCTGTCAGAAACTGTGGTGCATTACTTGAAAATATATATTGTTCAAGATTCTCTAACTCACTCTGAGCTAATTTTTCTAAAAATAGTCCCAAAAAATATTTACCTACTTCCAGACCCTGAGTTTATTATGTAAAATAAGAAAAAAAATATTGGTAAGTGAGATAATGCATAAATTTGGGTACTGAAGGAGTTAAATTTCTTCATGGCAGCCCATATGGTGCTCTTTTAGTTTGGTGGTCAAAGTGCTGTTGGTAACACAGGGATGATTTAGCTATTGTGGAGCATTGCTTGTACTATATCAACACCTTTGTTTTTCATGCTGCTCTGCCAGTGAGTACTCTGGGACTGCACAAGAAGTTGGGAGGGGACATAGCCAGGACAGCTGACCCCAGATAACCAAAGGGATATCCCATACAACATGAGATACCATCATTCTCAGAAATAAAATCTGGGGAAGGAATGAGAAGGGTAGATGTTCAGAGTTACAACATCTGTCATCCCATGTAACTATTACATGTGATGAATCCCTGCTTTCAGGAAATGGTTAAACATCTGCTTGCTGACAGAAAGTAGTGGATGAACCCCTGATTTTGATTTGCTGCTGTGCATAGATCTACTTCACCTACCAAGCAGTCTTTATCTCAATGGGTTTTCTTGCTTATACCTCTCCGCTTATACCTCTCCCTCATTCCACTGGGGGAGACTAAGAAAATGGCTGTAGGGTTAGCTGTCTACCAGGACTAACTCATTCCAAGGACAGCAGTTTACCAACTCTATCTGCTTTAGTAATGTGGTCATAAAGTAATATTTTTTAAGTTTTACTCAATTTATTGTGGAAAAGGACTTTCTATGTGAATTGTATAGTACAACTAATATTTAAAAGGTTTTGTGACTTCTTTTAAAAGTCACAAAATCAAGGCTTAAAATAGAGGCTGAGAACTGGTAGGAACTTGGAATCACGAATCACTGGTGACCAGCAGACCACAGAGGTGGAACACAACCTGCTAAGGTGGTGATGCTAAAATATGTCACACTCTGTTCCTCTTCAGTAAGCAGGTGTCTCATGGTAGCTATTAACATTTCAAAATTGGCACTTAGAAGGAGAGAGGAAATGTATGCAACATTGAAATATTAGTAATCAGTCAGGAAAACCTCAAAAGTGTATCCCTCACATTAGTGTTTCAACCACTTTAGTAACATTTCTAGTTAAGCAACAGAGTAAGAAACAAGGAACAGTCCAAAACACTGCAGAGATTGACTTCCTGTACAGTCACTGTACAAGCTTACAAGAGACCTAAAAAGAGACCCATGCCCATTTACACACATTAATTCCACTGATTCTGTGTAAATTCTTTAGTTTGGTGAAAGTCCCCACAAAACAGAATTTAAGGCAGGGAGGAAAAAAAAAAGATAGATGCAGTCTCAAAGGAAAAACTAATCCATTTCAGTCCTTTATGAGAGATCACTGGTGTTAAATTATTAATATGATGACAGGTTAAGGAGCATCCATTTCTGCCTATGGTCCCTGGTCCAATGGCCCCTGATCCATTGGTGATCTTTCAGTTTACTTCACTTGCCTTTATATTTACTGTCCGCTATAGTTGCATCATTCACAATAGTCTCCAATGGAAAAATAAGTAATTTCTTGCAATGCACTTTAGATTGAGGGTCTAGTCTATTTCCACTACAGTGAGCAAGTGTTAGATGCACAGTTCCTATTAACAATAGAGAGAAATCTGTGCCTAATTCCCACTTGCATCCTTAAGTGCTTGCCTGTTTACTGTGGTTTTAAACTCAGCCATTTCTTGAAACAGGTGAACAAATAAAAATAAACCAAACACAGAACAACCTCCTGAATGTTATCATTTTCCCTATCATCAAGCATAAATATTATATCAAGCAACATTGCCCAGACTTTACACAAGCTGATAGTGTTTTCTGGAGTAAGAAGTAAGTTTTTCCACTTTGCATGTTTAAAAAATGTGCAAAGATAAGGATTCTATTTAACATGAAATTATTTGTCAATTGTAAAAATCTTTCTTCACAATTTTTCTGAGAAATATAGAAGTGATGGATACTTTTATGACTATTAACCATTTACTGCATGTTCTAAAATTAACTTCAGAAGACACTATTCATTTTTCTTGGAAAATTTTCTAGATGGACACTAAATGTCCCATGGTAATTTTGAAAAGTATGAAACAAAATAATCCAATATCCTGATATACTGAACCCTTCATAGTCTCAAGAACTGAACTACACAGAATTTAACAAAATTTTCATGTGTCCATTCAGAAAAACACTTGTGGATAGATCTAGTTTTAAATCAATGGCTATATCCATCCTGTCTGAAAGAATGGTCTTTAGGCAGTTCCATGCTGCCAAAAGCATAAAAAAGCTTTTTCTTCTACTTGTGACTTTCCTAGTTGTTTCCTTAGCCTGGGTGTTGCTGCCTGCACAGTCAGGGCTTCACAGCTGCCTAAGTTGCTGATCACCATCCTAGTTACTTAATTGAGGTAGGTAGGGAAATGAGCATCATTTGGAGGACATCCAAACATATCTATGCTAGTAAACTAAATAGGCCATGGGTGCAAGCAGTGGTAAGTGAGCATCCATGCTGTGTAATGCTGGGATGCTCCCTGGAATTAATTTTTTTCTGCTCCAAGTAGCTCTGTCCCAGGCATTTCCCAGCCATGGTCTAGTTGGTAGTGGTGTATCAATATTTGTCCCCTGTGAGGAGTACTGAGAAGTCCAGAAGGCTTGCAAAGGGAGGGTAAGAGAATTTGGCCATTTGTGTGGTGATTATATCTTGATCTATTTTATTTATAAGTATAGAAGTCATTGTCAGAACCAGTGTGCAGCAAACAATAGAGTTATAGCAGTAAGGGCTTAAAAATCCTGAAAGCTGCTTGCTTAAAGAGCACCATGCTAATAAAGATGGTCATGAAGGAACTAATAATAGAGCGGTCATGTTAAACATGAGAAATGTTTATTAAAAAAACCCCAAACAAATGTGTACTTAATAGTCCCTTTCAAAGGAGAGGATTACAGTCTGAACAAGTTTGGGGGTTTTGGTTTCTTTTTAATTTTGTTTTAATTAATAGGTCTCAGTATTTGCACAAATGTAGGAGCCCTCTACATCTGCAGCTACTGTCTTTGCAGCTGTTATCCTCTGCTTTCAACTGCTATTACTTTGTTTGGGGTAGGATGACTTTTTCAATTAATTCAACAGATGTTTTCTAGGTTTGGACTCTCTTCCTCCGCCCTCTTTCACATGACGTCTTCTGCTTCCAAGCACTTCTGGGGCTACATGAACCTGACTTAAGTTGTCTGCCTGTCCTGCTGGTGCCATTTGCCATTTCCTTTTCAAAGGGCTATTGCTGTAACAGCTCTATTCTAGGCAGGGAGTGGGAAACCTTTGAAACTGATGCAGCTTCATTGCACAGTCTATCGGAAGCAACATTAAAGGAAAAAAACATTTAATACTTTTTTAACTGCTATAGGATTTAGCAAATTTTAAACAAATGAGAAGTAGATATATATTTTTAAATGCTTATTACCTGGCTGCAGAACTGCATTGATTTCAAAGGCATTTTCTCCCTGCACAGAACAGAGGGGCAGCAAAAAATGTTCTTTGAAGAGAAAATGCCACCATCAGGAAAGGAAGGCAGCTCAGGCAGCTCAAAGAGTCCCAAAAGTGTTAGGGAGCCACGGAGGACATCTAAAGGGGAAAGTCCAGGTTGTGAGCAGCCTGAGGAATTAGTTTAAAAGAACCCCTTTTCCCCACAGAAATCCTTCAGATGAAGCAGCAGCTGTTGGATTCTTTCACAGCTAACATAGAGGGATCAAGCTCAAACAGTTCTGAAAGTCCTGCAAAACAGCAGAGGATAACTAAAAGGTCTAAGTAAAGAGCAGGTCGTACATTAAGGCATTTTCCTCTCCTGGCATGTAAAGTGAAGAGGGGGAGGGAGAGCAGGAAAATGAATAATAAGTCATATGTAAGACTCGAGTTTGAACAACCACATTCTTTATAACTACATGTGGCTTGCAGCTTTAATGAGATATAGTGTTTTTCTTTTGCTATTAAAAACCTGCCACCTTTCACTTCAGAAGTGACTACATTTCAGTGGAGGTGAAGGATAAGCTATTTGTACTTTGTTGTGTAATGCTCCCAAGCACCATATAAAGAAAATGACTATTGTACATGCTTTGTAACTTGCAAAGCCCTTTGAAATAGAAAGTGGACTATAAATGTAATATATAAAGGACTACTGATGAAGAACTACATAGTCTTGATAAGTATGTGTTTATTGGCAGGCAATTAAAAGGATTTGTCTGATCACAGCAAAGCTTTTATCCCAAGAATTTTTCTAACTGTATTTAGGCCATTAGCTTTTGAGGTATTCCAGTGATTGAAGATTGGAAGACAATGATAAAAACAAAGACTCTACCTTGTTTTTGCATTAATAGTGTGAAAAAGCTGTATAAACAAAGTTTTGTATTAATTGTGTGAAAAAGCTGTATAAACAAAGATAATGGGAAGAAAGAAGTTTCTTTGTTAACATAATGTTTTTTAATTTAAAAAAAAAATGCTTGAAAAATATATCTCGGCATGAAATAAAAAGGTTATTTAGCTACAACTGGTCTTTGAAATGCATTGTCTACAGCTATATTCACACTGTACCCATCCTGAAGGTACTTGGGGGAGATAGTTCATGCTATGGTGTGGCCTGTTAGAAGGACTTGCATGTACATCTATCTAGACAGTTTCTTTATTAGTGTAGTGTGAATGTATATATGAGAATGCTCTTTGATGGCCTTACATGCACGTTGTTTCAGTTACATGTACCTGTTCATAACCCTAACTATAGCATCAGGCAACACTTTTCTGAACACAGTCTTAAAATGCAAATCCTTCTTTCCTGTCAGTTCCTAAGTCCCTGAAGAAACCTTCAGAAACTAGAAGGGAGGAAGAATGGCTTGTGAGTAGAGGTTTAGGAAAACAAGTTACAAGTAAATTTTTCTTCATGTAGAGCACTCATTTATTTACTTCTTCCAACTCCACATGACCCCAGGCAATGCTCCCTACAAAACACCAACTATTCAGAGGAAGATCACTGAGTGGTGAATCAAGTGTGAGGGACAAATCTTCCCTTCCCCATTTGAATCAGCTTCCTACTTGCCAGCTCTATCCCCCTGGTATTTCAAACCCTGAGACTTCAGCAATTGTAAATAAATGGAATGCCATATGACAGCTTGAAAGGATCAAGTGTGAACAAACAAAAAAGTTGTTTGTTAGATCCTTGAATTTTCTTAAGTGTCTCCTAATAAAAGCAAGATAATGCCTCTAAGTAATTTATCAAAGGTATCCTTATGAAGCTTGCTATTTAATAACTACTCTGAGTTTAGATTGCTAGTAATAAAACTTACATGCAGGTGATGAACTGCCAATAGCCTCTTCGAGTCCACATACGAAAATGACGTATAGTTGAAATTTAAGGTATAGAATATGATTTCAGATATGAAGAAGTGAGCTTAAAGTAGTTCAACTTTTCTTTATCAAGGCACATTAGTCTCCAGATTCCAGCTACACTCTGATACTGTTTTACATGAACTATATCCTTCCCAAAGTTGGAGTGTAAACAGAATCAGCTACTGAATTCTTCCTTATATTATTATAGCTGTCAATACCACTATTTTAAAGAATCTGAATGACAGAGAAATCAATGGTTTTCTCTTTCAGAAATGCTTGCTTGCTAGGTCTTTAGTCCATTTACTTTTAACATTTCTGATGTAGAAAATGATGAAAATCATTTCAGCAGCTGACAAAAGAAAATCAGAAATGCTTACTCAGAGGCAGAGTATCAAGTAAATTTAAATAGAACTGATAGAACTTTGGCTGTAGTAAGTGTAGGAATTTAAAGAAAGAAAGTTATTTTCTCACTTGCTGGAAAACACAATCCATTTGACCGAACCTTTTAGGACGTTAGAATGCCAGAAATTATATAAGATACCTCAATCGTATGTGGGAAAAAATGGAGAAGAATGAATGGAGTTGGATGAGTGGACAGTGAGGTGGGTTGAGAACTGACTGAATGGAAGAGCTCAAAGAGTTGTAATGAGCAGTGCAGTGTAGTTTGAGGCCTGTAGACAGCAGTGTGCTCCAAGGGTCAGTGCGCGGTCCCATCAGATTCAACATAGAATCATAGAATTGTAGGGGTTGGAAGGGACCTTGAGAGATCATCGGGTCCAACCCCTCTGCCAAAGCAGCTCCCCAGGACATATCACTCAGATAGGCGTCCAGATGGGTCTTGAATATCTCCAGAGAAGGAGACTCCACCACCTCCCTGGGCAGCCTGTCCCAGGGCTCTGTCACCCTCACTGTGAAAAAGTTCTTCCGCATGTTGGTGAGGAACTTCCTATGCTCCAACTTGCAGCCATTGCCCCTTGTCCTGTCTCCACAGACCACTGAAAACGGGCTGGCTGATTTCCCCTGCATCCCCTGCTTAAGATAATTATAAACATTAATTAGGTCCCCCCTTAGTCTTCTCTTCTCAAGGCTGAACAGTCCCAATCTTCTCAGCCTTTCCTCATAGGGGAGATGCTCCAGGCCCTTAAGCATCTTTGTAGCCCTTCTTTGGAGTCTCTCCAGGAGATCCCTGTCCTTTTTATAACAGGGAGCCCAGAACTGGACACAATACTCCAGGTGGGGCCTGACCAGGGCAGAGTAGAGGGGGAGGATCACCTCCTTTGACCTGCTGGCCACACTCCTCTGGATGCACCCCAGGATCCCACTGGCTCTCTTAGCCACCAGGACACACTGCTGGCTCATGGCCAACCTGTCATCCACCAGGACCCCCAGGTCCTTCTCCACTGAGCTCTTCTCCAGCAGGTCATCCCCCAGCCTGTACTGATAGAAACGGTTGTTCCTTCCCAGGTGCAAGACTCTACCCTTGCTTTTGTTGAACCTCATCTGGTTTCTCCCTGCCCAGCTCTCCAGCCTGTCCAGGTCTCACTGGATGGCAGCGCAGTGTTCCTGCATATCAGCCACTACACCCAGCTTCGTATCATCGGCGTACTTGATGAGGGTGGATGCTATTCCCTCATCAAGGTCATCAATGAAGATGTTAAACAGGACTGGACCCAACACTGAGCCCTGGGGAACACTGCTAGTCACAGGCCTCCAGTCAGATTCCGCTCCACGAATCACGACCCTCTGGGCTCGGTCCGACAGCCAATTCTCAACCCACCTCACTGTCCACTCATCAATCCCATGCTTTCTCAGCTTTGCTATCAGGATATCATGGGAGACAGTATCAAAAGCCTTGCTGAAGTCAAGGTAGATGACATCCACTGCTCTCCCTCAAACATAGTCATTAATGACATGGGAGAGAGGACAGACAAATTTGCTGATGGTATAAATCATTGAGGAGTGGCCATCACACCAGAAGGCTGGCCTGCCATTCAGTGAGATCTTGACAGACTAGAGAATTGGGTGAAGAGGAACCAAATGAAATTCTCTAAGGGCAAGAGTAGGGTCCTGCACTTAGGGACAAATAACCCCAAGCATGAGTACAGCTTAGGGGTTGACCTCCTGGGAAGCAGTGCTGCAGAGCAGGACCTGGGAGTCCGGGTGGATAGCAAGCTTTCCATGGGCCAGCAGTGTGCCCTTGTAGCCAAGAAGGCCAATGATATCCCAGGGTGCATTAAGAAGATCATGGTCAGCAGGTCAAGGGAGATGGTCCTCTCCCTGTACTCTGCCCTGGTGAGGCCACATCTGGAGTACTGTGTCCAGTTCTGGGCTCCCCAGTTCAAGAAAGACAAGGAACTACTGTAGAGAGTCCAGAAGAGGAATACAAAAATGGTTAGGGGACAGGAGCATCTCTCATATGAGAGCTGGATCTGTTTAGCCTGGAGAAGACTGAGACAGGATCTCTTTAATAAATCTGTTTATAAATATCTAAAGGGTGGATGTCAAGAGGATGGCGCCAGCATCTTCTCAGCAGTGCCCAGTGACAGGACAAAGCAATGGGCACAATCTGGAACATGGGATGTTGCACCTCAACATGAGAAAATACTTCTTTGATGGTGACAGAGAACTGGAACAGGCTGCCCAGAGAAGCTGTGGAATTTCCTTCTCTGGAGCTATTCAAAGCCTGGACACTATATTGTGAAACATGCTCTGGGTAATCCTGACTCATCAGAGGGATTGCACTAGATGATCTTCAGAGGTCTATTCCAACCCCTACTTTTCTGTCATTCTGTGATCAGTAAAAGTACTAGTGAGATGACCAGGCATAGTGTGTAGCAATTAATGGATCATACTCCAACTGGAGTCAGGGAACCTCTAGAACCACAGGGGCCTGTCCTTACACCTGTTCCTACTGTCAATGATATGACAGAAGGAACTGAGCGCACCTCCATCAAGTTTCAGTTGACACAAAATTGTTGGGACCAGATGATACTTAGAGCAATAATTCATTACCTTTCTAATTATTCAAGATCTTTCTGGAGAAGAATGTTCACTAATAGCAATAAAGAAAACAGCAGCTGAGGTCAAGATTTCTAGTGCCATACTGTATGGACTAGAATTGAATTGGTCTTTCAACTGTGAAGGCCTATATAAAGGATCTTGCAGGCTGAAAGGTAAGAATCATTCTCATTCTGAAGTGACACAATCACCTCTGTTGATATCATAATTTATTATACAGTTAACTGATTAAGCCTTCAAAGCTTCTTATGTCAATATGAATCTCCAGCCGTTGTGGGGGTTTTGGTTGCCTTTTTTTTAATATCATAAAACATCCATTGCAGAATGTTCTCACCTGAGATTAACACGAGACGTATATCCAAATCCTATTACAGCGTGGCCTCACGCGAAGCACAGCCAAAGAAACACTATTAAGATTTGGAGGTTCTAGATAAAATTTTGGTCAGTGTAACTCTATGCTAATAGCATCTATTCACCACTTGTCAAAGTGCTGTTCCGTCTGGAATCATGACAACTTGTTCATTAAAAGATATAGAGCAGGAAAAGATGCTGATATAGAATGAAAGGGAAAATTGCTTTGTGCCTTTTCAATGGACCTTCCACAAAGATCCGTCTCAGTGCTGATGAACAGGGAGTCAATGACCCTGAACCAGAAGTTTTCTTCAGTACACAAGCTTTTTTGCTTTTAATTAGTATGAAAAGGAAAGAAAGCTGAAGGAAATTAGGCCTCACAGGGCACTGATCATACTTTTGCCTTCTTTTGTTGGTCCAATGGAAGATTTACATTGATTGCAATGTTGCAGTTTAATGACTGCAGCACTTCATCACTGAATAGATTTTTTTCCTCAGATAGGACATTGTCAGCTGTGGATTGGACCTCCTTAGGGAAACCATAGCATTGCAACCTTGATTACCCCTGTAACAGCACAACCATGAATAAAGTACTAGCAGCCATGTCTACAGTATTAAATGGGGTTTAGAACACAATTCTTATATTCTGAAACATTCCTTCAGCTATTAATACCTCAAAATAATTGCAGAACTCTTGAGAAAAAATTAGAAGATGAGAAGAATTGGTCAAGTATATCTTGACAAATGACCAAGATGTGTGAAATTGGAAAGGGATATAATTTCTTGCTGAAAGAACTATTGTGCCTGTACTCTCTAATAGCAGAGGACTTTCTGCTTATTCCTTGTTATCCCTCTCCATAACTAGAGCTGTCAAAATTTATGATGGATCTGAGTGCCCAGATATAAATTAATATTTCTTTCAAGACCTGGAATTTCCTACCAATGTGCCTCAACAATGATCCAGAGGAAGCGAGCTTGGAAAGAAGTCATGGCTGTCAAGGTCTTAAGATAATGAATATTAGAGAAGAATGATGCAAACTCAAATGCCAATTGGGCACTAAGTAGGTCCACACACATGTCCTATTCTAAGAGTGAGCCCTAAAAAGCCTAATGACAGAATGTTTTATCTTGGATGCATTTCCAAATCTTAAAATTGGTTATTGTCAAGAGATTTCTAGGGACACCATGATGTAAAAGAAATTATCACATTTCAGCTATCTTGATCTTCCCTACACTGGGTATGTACAGCTTCCAGGATGGAAAAGCAGCAGGCTTTCTGCTGTCTCTTCCTATTTGCCATACCAGGCCAAGAGCTCTTGGAATAAAAGCTGTGGAAAGGAACTCTGCCTTTCTGAAACCCAATAGTGCTACTAGCAAATGTTTGGAACTCCTCATAATGTTATGCAATTTTCTCACATGGGTAAATAGTAGCAAGATTATTTTATATTATGCGACAGCAAAGGCGATGGACACGTATTTCCCTCCCTTCAAATGGTTGATAACAACTGAGGGGTAGGTCTACTTGTAAGATCTGCCACTTCCAAGGCACGTAATTTTTATTTTCCGATGTCCTGGGTTTTTGGATTTCTTTTTGATGGTTTGTTTGGTTTGTTTTCTTGTCGGGTTTTTTTTTTTTTCATTTCAAGAAAGCCACATAAGGTAGAAAAACCCAAAACAAAGCTTTCTGCCAACCACAAGGTGCCTGTCTGCAAGGAAAAAGAAACCAAAATACAACAACATGTGAGAAACCCTTCACTGAAGAAAAGGCAGAATTTTTACAGAAAAACTATGTAAAATAATTCATTTGAAAAAATATCTTATGCAAAGTAAAATGAGCCAGTCAAAAACATATTCTGAACTTGGTAAACTGGAATGTGAACAATTACTCTCAGAAAAAAAAATTGGAATATGTAGGAAAGACATTAAAAGAGCTCAAAATACTGCTCATAGAACCAGGCCTGAAAGAAGCTGTTGAGGCAAAGTTACCCTCAGGCAACCAGCCCCAACCTGACATAGACACAAGCAAATTAGTTACACAAGTACTGTTAACCCAGCTCACTGCAGCAGAAACAGCTGTATTCTAAGATGGAAAAACACAAGCTAGAGACAGCAATGAAAATCTTGGAGGCAGACTGGGTGGCAGGGAGAACTGCTGATGCTGCTCAGAAAACTTCATCAGCAAAGGGCAAGGGATAGTTTGAACATGTGGAGAAGCCACAGGCAGCCAGAAGTCTGAGAGTCAACACCAACTACAGGCAGAAGCTCCCAATCCCCTTCTCCATGGAGACATATCTCAGTAAAATAGGTCTGTGATGGGAAGAAGGATGTTATTACAGCAAATAGCCTGAGTTAACATGCCAGTTTGTGACATTGCGTATGGTTGCATACATGGGTAAGTAAAAGAGAAGCTAGGTTATTATGGTCTTGTGTAATATCTAGGATGAAACTTTATCTTCAGTGTTAAGCTTCAGGTTTGGAAGATATGTTATGAAAGCCTTTGCATACTGTTCTGTAGTATTTTTGTCAGGAAAAAATGAAAATGGGGCTTTTTACATAGTAACAAAAAGCAAAAAGTACAAAATATTAATTTTATGAAAATTAATTTATGAAAATAAAAATCTTTCTGCCTTTGTTTTAATCTTCACATTTCCCCCACAAATAAGGATGGGAAAAGCAAAGTAAAGGTATAAACATTCATCACAAACAATAAGGTGATTGATATCACAACTTGTTTGAAATGGGAAATAAGTAAAGCAAAATATTTAACACTTATTTGAGAAATGTGTTTCAAAAAGATTTTAGTATCCCATCTCATGCAATAAAATAAATCCATTTTTGAAGAGTTTGCAATCATATCAGACAATATTTAGGTAGGCAAAACTTTCAGAAATGCAAAAAATAATTTTCAAATAAAACCACTGCCTGCAGTGACATACAGTAAGACTCTTAAACTTGCTTAACTTACAAACTCTGCAGACATGCAGTTTGTCAGCCCCTTTATGTATAGCTAGGGGGCTTGCAGTGCTATGAACATAGAGTAAGTTCTTGCATTTTACTGCATTTAATGTAGCACTGTCTCTTGTACCAAATCTATTAAGCCTCTTGATCTTACAATCTCCTGCTGCTGCAACAACTGAGTAGTACATTTCAATACTAAGGAGGCATATCACTCATCTCCTTTGGGGTCTCCAGAACTCCTGCTACAGTGATAGCTATCGAAGCTTGGTGCTGTTCTAAGCAACTAGTATGGACAATTGTCACAATCTAAGTAGCTGCACACTCCAGTGTGTATTATAGTTAAATGTCCATGTCTTTAAGGATTCTATGTCATCTTTGTGGCTCAATAGAAATCCTTGTAGTACAAAATGTCAGGTGCCGTATAACTATTTGTCTTCCCATGTAGTTGTTAATATTTTCCTCATAAAGTTCAGTTTAAGTGTTTTGTCTTATTTAATTTTGATTTCTCTGATGTTATTTGCACATATTTATAGTGATGACGCTGACATTGTTCCAAGCTTACTTTGTAGACATATCATAACACAAGCCAGTTAATGTGCTTTCTTCTGTGCTTTCCACATGGATGATACACTTTACTGTGTATCAGGAAATTCATCAGCACTTCATGCTGCTATGAAACACTAAAAGACCAAAGTGTTCCATTAAGCATTTGTATATAGAATTGTTAGTGTGACTGAGTGGGAATGACTAGACCTCCTATAGCTAACCTGTAGATATGCACAGCTATTTTTCTGGTTTGCTTGTGTAGTTTCTAGAGAGGACATGCACTTCTGTAGTGTGATTTACCTAATCATCCCTTAAAAGGCCGCCTTTCTCTCCATTGACTACACAGGAAAGCTGGGGAGATCAGCTCAGGCACAGACACTGAAGCTCTGGCTGTCTGCAGTCATGATATTCCATCAGCTACAGGATGGCTCCAGCCCATGTGAGGTATGACCATGCTATTGCATGGCGAGGGCACTCTGAGGCCAGGCTGCCACATACTGCATCAGCCCTCACTGTTTGAGACATCAGGGCTGCAACTATACCAAATATATGGAATCTAAATGCACTTCAGCTGGGAACACGAGCAGTATGTAACATTTAGCCTGAGTGTCAGACACCCAGCCTGTCCATACCAGATGCAATAAAAAGACTACTAAATTTTTAAACAACCCTGAGTTTTGCTCCAGAATTTGCATCAAGCCCTTACTTGGGTAAGGACTGTTGCAGTTTTTTGTAGCTGTGCTGCCAAGACAGCTTCTGCAAGCAGCAGCTGGAAGCTCTCTGCAGGCCCCAGAAAGTAAACATCGGCCAATTCAAGGGCAGACTTGCCACTGACCAGGGCTGAGCCAATCAGAGATGGTCACAGTGCCTCTGTGAATCACATATAGGAGAAAAAAACCCTGCAGGCAGGTGCATTTTGCCACCGGAGAAGGGAGTGAGATGTAACAAGCTGTGTGGACACCTAGGCCAGGCCCGAAGGAGGAGGAGGGGGGAAGAATGAGGCACTCCAGGTGCCAGAGGAGAGATTCCCCTGCAGCCTGTGGAGGAGTATTCCCTTGCAGCCCATGGATAAGGATGGGGAGCAGAGACATCTATGGCCTGTGAAGAGATTGATCCATGCCACAGCAGGTTTGCCAGGGGACTTGTAATTCTGTGGGGGACCAGGTGGGAGCAATGTGGGCTCAAAGGTCAGCACCCCACGGAAGGGAGCCGTGCTGAGACACATGGTGAGGAGATGACTCCCGAGAGAGAGGACTCACACTGGAGAAGTTTGTGAAGGACTGTCTCCCATGGGTGGGACCCCATGATGCAGCAGGGGAAGAGTGTGTGTGTGTGTGTGTGGAATGCCCTCCCCCCAGCTAAGAAGGAAAACAACTTGGGAGGAATGGACTGAAAACCCCCATTCCCCATTCCCTGCCCCTCCCTGTGACGCGATGTGGGGGGAAGAAGAGAGCAAATTTTTGTTTAAAGTCTGCGAAGAAGGTGGGGGTAGGAGGGAAGTAGAAATGTTAAGATCTGGAAGAGGAAAGTCGCTTATGAGGAGTTGGCTGGAACCTCACTCCCCATTCCCTGCCCCTCCCCGCGCCATGTTGGTGGGGGAAGAAGGGAGTAAAATCATGAATGAAGTTTAAGTCTGCTAAGAAGGGAGGAATGGGGGAAGGTGATTTAAGACCTGACCGCGCTTCTCATTACCTGACTCTGGTTCACTGGGTGTGTAGTTGTAGTAGTAATAAATTAGTTTTCTTTTTTTCTGTGTTTAATCTGTTTTGCCCATTGCACTAATTGGGAAGTGATCCCTCTGTCCTTATCTTGAATCCTAAGCCTCCCAATATATATTTTCTCCCCTTTTGGGCTGAAAAGGGGAGTGAGTGAGTGGCTTTGGTGGGCATTTGGCCTCTAACCAGGGCCAAACCACCACAGGACTCACACCTGAACAGACCAGATGTGAGTTTGGACATGAAACACTTAGGAATAAATAAATGAAAACTGTTAATCCATCCTTTCCTGACACAATAATTATATTGTTTGCAGCATACCCTTATTGTACCCTAAGCACAACTAGGGCCCAGAGACCTGGACAAGAACCGGGTCACAGAAACCTAGGCAAGAACAAACATTGATTCAGTGTCTTACTGACTAGAAAGAATTAACATCTCATACAAATGAAGGTCAAAATATTCTATCCAGGGAAGCAGCAAAATGCTATCAATTGAAATAAATTATTTGAAAGCCATATAAGTTAGTTCCATAGCCACCTTTAACCCTCTCTGCAGTCAAAATCATGATCTACTGTATGTAGAGAAAGCTTATTAGCACAGTCATATTTAGTGCTGCTTATGGAACATAACATAAGAATATTTTTGCAGACTATGCAATGCACCAAGTATAATAATGTTCTCTAATGAGTGTAATGTCAGGTATTCTTGTGCATATCTCTTCCTAGTGGCTACCCAGCACGGATAAGATCTTTCTATACTATGACAAAGCTCTTGGAGATTCTCTAGTTCTTAAATGACAGAGTGTTTTGGTTTTGGAGCAAAAAACTTGCTGCTCTCTTTTATTGCTTACAGTTTGTGAATTTCATGTGGTCACATTATGTGTAACTGTACAATGGCAGGAAGTGGAACAGTTCACCACCAAGTCCTCTGCAGCCACTGAATGGTTCCTTTCTTGAAGAAATGAATGCAATTTTCCCTGCTAAGGAGGGCATAATCCATAGTAAAAAGTGGAATAGCAGTTTTATGATATTATTAATTCATTTAATTTTGCCTTAATTGGAATTTTTCAGTACACAGAAGGAAGTCATCCACCAGCCATCTGTTCTTAGATATTGCAGTCATTGCTAAATTATCCTGTATTTAACTTCTGTTAATAAGGTTAACATGGGAGCTTTAGCATAACACCATTTCTTCTGTCTGTACGAGAATCTATTTCATTGCTACCCAAGAGGACTTCACAGACAGAATCAACTTCTCTTAAAGTGTGAAAAACTGACACTGTTCCTCACTAAAACTTTTTGTCAGTGCTAAGTTAGAATAGCTTGGCAAGGAAGCAAAAAAGCTGATAGTTGACAATTTGAAGAGTATATTAAGTAACAAGTTTATAAAGCTGACATTGTATATCAGTGAATTCTGAATACTGTCAATCTCTACTTTTATACCCCTAGGGTAATTTCGACAATTAATGAATATATGAGGAAGGATCTCACATGGACTACAGACAATTTACACTACTGTGGTAGCATAAAATCACAACCAGAGCTTGGATCTGGAGAAGGAGGTTTTTTTGCTGTCATATGGTTTCTGTAGAGGAACTCATACAACCTTGAACAAACATTTTCCAAACTCTCAGCATTGCTATGCAGAAATCTAGGGTACACATTTTTTCAGAAGTAGCAAACTAAATTATCATTCACAGAAAATGCAAAAAAAAAAACAAACCAACAAACCCCTTTGTTGTAGTGGAGGAAGCTGCTAAAATTACTCAATGGCTCAACTTCACATGACATCTTGTATTCAGTTTTAAAATTACAAGTAATACAGAGGTGGTTGAAATCCACCTTAACTCTTCCCTTAAACAGAGCTGGAAACTATGGCATGTCCAAAATTACATTTTCCAGTATCTATAAAACGAATTTCAAGCTTTGTAACTATCATAGTTACCAGGATGGATGGAGATAAGAATGAAAATCATTAGAGATTTACTCCCTTCATAAACTGAGATTGTTGATATGTTGAAAATCACACGCCAGTATGATAGTGAATTAAAACCAGAAGTGAAACCTTAATGCTTTAAGCATCTAGTTTGTTAATAAATATAAACATTTGTTTCCATACTTACAGTTAGAATCTCAAAAGTATTTTTTTCATTTTGTTTAAGAAGATACAGCAGTCGGCAATCACCATAAATTAGTGCTTAACTGGGAATGGGTTAGGATTAGGCATTCTTAATTCACCACTCAAATTTGGCCTGAGTTTCTTTGGGTGGGGAAGAGGTGAGTTCTCAAAGAAACAAATGCATTTCTGTACCCTGAATTTCCTTTTACTCTACATTTTATTGTCATCCAAACCAATGAATGGAAAAGTCATTAGAAAAATCAGATCCTTCTGATTTCAATTCCAATTTAAAAAGTTTTAAAACTATAAAATTGTTCCTTAGAAACAGCACTATTGCTAAGACGGTTTTATTAATATGTATCACTGTAAAAAACAAACAAACAAAAAAACCCCCACAAATATGAAACAAAAATAACTAACTTGAAAGACTAAATTCAGTATAAACCAAAACATGTTATAGCTGTTCTTGGGCTTATATTTTTACTTGTAATCAAATGAAAAAAATTACTATAATACTTATATCAAAGGGGTCTTCCATAAAGTTAATAAAAAGAAGCAAGGAAAAGAGATGTGAAAAAAAGGAGGAAAAAAAAAAAGAAAAAAAAAGAATCATAGAATCATAGAATCATAGAATTGTAGGGGTTGGAAGGGACCTCGAGAGATCATCGGGTCCAACCCCCTGCCGAAGCAGGCTCCCTAGGACATTTCACTGAGATAGGCATCCAGACGGGTCTTGAATATCTCCAGAGAAGGAGACTCCACCACCTCCCTGGGCAGCCTGTCCCAGGGCTCTGTCACCCTCACTGTGAAAAAGTTTCTCCGCATGTTGGTGCGGAACTTCCTATGCTCCAACTTGCAGCCATTGCCCCTTGTCCTGTCTCCACTGACCACTGAAAAGGGGCTGGCTGATTCCCCTGCATCCCTTGCTTAAGATATTTGTAAACATTAATTAGGTCCCCCCTTAGTCTTCTCTTCTCAAGGCTGAACAGTCCCAATCTTCTCAGCCTTTCCTCATAGGGGAGATGCTCCAGGCCCTTTATCATCTTCGTAGCCCTTCTTTGGACTCTCTCCAGGAGATCCCTGTCCTTTTTATACCAGGGAGCCCAGAACTGGACACAATACTCCAGGTGGGGCCTGACCAGGGCAGAGTAGAGCGGGAGGATCACCTCCCTTGACCTGCTGGCTACACTCCTCCGGATGCACCCCAGGATCCCATTGGCTCTCTTAGCCACCGAGGCACACTGCTGGCTCATGGCCAACCTGTCATCCACCAGGACCCCCAGGTCCCTCTCCACTGAGCTCTTCTCCAGCAGGTCATCCCCCAGCCTGTACTGATAGAAACGGTTGTTCCTTCCCAGGTGCAAGACTTTACACTTGCTTTTGTTAAACCTCATCTGGTTTCTTACTGCCCAGCTCTCCAGCCTGTCCAGGTCTCGCTGGATGGCAGCGCAGTGTTCCTGCGTGTCAGCCACTCCTCCCAGCTTTGTGTCATCGGCGTACTTGCTGAGGGTGGATGCTATTCCCTCATCAAGGTCGTCAATGAAGATGTTAAACAGGACTGGACCCAACACCGAGCCCTGGGGAACACCACTAGTCACAGGCCTCCAGTCAGATTCCACTCCACGAATCACGACCCTCTGGGCTCGGTCCGACAGCCAATTCTCAACCCACCTCACTGTCCACTCATCAATCCCATGCTTTCTCAGCTTTGCTATCAGGATGTCATGGGAGACAGTATCAAAAGCCTTGCTGAAGTCAAGGTAGATGACATCTACTGCTCTCCCTCCATCTACCCAGCCGGTGATGAGATCGTAGAAGGCTATGAGATTGGTCGAGCACGATTTCCCCTTGGTGAATCCATGCTGACTACTCCTCATGACCTTCTTCTCTTCCAATTGCTTGGAGATGGCATCCAGAGCAAGCTGTTCCATTACCTTTTCGGGGGACAGAGGTGAGGCTGACTGGCCTACAGTTGCTGGGATCCTCCTTCTTGCCCTTTTTAAAGACTGGAGTGACATTGGCTATCCTCCAGTCCTCAGGCACTTCTCCTGTTCTCCAGGACCTGTTGAAGATGATAGAGAGCGGCTCAGCAATCACCTCCGCCAGCTCCCTTAGCACACGTGGATGTATCCCATCCGGTCCCATGGATTTGTGTGCGTTTATCCCTTTGAGCCGCTCCTGGACCTCCCCTACCTCAACCAGATGGAAATTCTTCATATCCCAAACACTCCTATTTACATCCAGTGCCTGTGGGTCCCGGGGGCCTTTGAGGTGAAGACCGAAGCAAAGAAGGCATTCAGTATCTCCACCTTCTCAGTATCCCCCGTTACCAGGACACCCTCCTCATTCATCAAGGGACCTACATTATCCCTGGTCATCCTTTTGTTTGAAAACCAAACAAACCCCCAAAAACACAACAATGCAAACCCACCAGCCTGCTTATAACAAATTTGCTTGTAATAGGAGGTGGCTTGTTCAAGTATCCTTACAAAAGGGGCAGGTATAAGTGGGGCTTAAGTATTGCATTTATAAACCCCTTTTTGATTTCCATGTCATGTTTGTTCAGGTTACTTAGTTAAGATACTGTTTCTGTTACCATCATCTCTGCAAAGTCAATCCAACAGAATAAATTAAACCTTCTTTCTTTCTGCCTCAGAGTTCATAAAAACAAAACCAAAAAAGCCCAACTTCAGCAGCTGCATGCTGTTTCTGCTATCTGGTAGTGATGGATGAAACAGAAAGAATGGAGTTGGATTTAATCAGATAGCTTAACCTTGCAGGGAGAAGAAAGACACCTATATAACATATTCATGTGTATATTTTATTTTCAGACATATGTGTCCATGCATAAGTATATATTCTAGGCATGTGGGTCTATCATCTTCCTTTTTTATATTGCAGTGGATACATAGAAAAGGCATGTTTTACTGTATTTCATACCCCAATCTATCAGCATTTCATTCAGATATCTTACATTACACAAAGTAGCTTCCCTGCCCAAAGGAATCTGCAGACAAAAATCTGGTCAATACATTACAGAGAGAGAGAAAGAGCTAAGCATTCTGGTTTTCAAAGAAGGCACATGTTGTAAACATTTAACAAGAGAGATTTCTCGTCTTCAGTGTATTTTCCTCATCCTGTATTAAGGTAATGGTTTCATGTTAACAAGAAAGGTTGTGTTTTCATAGTTCCACCTTCACCTAAACATGATGGCCCAAATTCTGTACATCCTCATAGGCAAATTAATCTCATAGTTATGTATTAAAATAAAAATAAATACCTTCAGTAAAGAATTCTAAGTTACACACTATCAAAAACAATCACACAATTTATTGCCTGTTTTTCTTTTGTGAAAAGTTGCTTAGCTGTCTGTCTCAGTAGATATATTGTGTAGATCTAAGCCCTGAGATTCACAGAAAAATGCATACTGTGTGCTTCCTTCATTCATTTGAAAATAGGAAGGGGATTGCATCATGAGCAGGCTGTTTCAATTATATTTTGATATTTTTTGCCATTTGAAAGATAGCATGTTACAAATCATGTCAGAATATTTTTCCTACTGGACTTTTATATCTATCCAACAGTCAAAATATTATTTGTGAAGCGTGAACATTTTAATAACTATTCTTCTGGTTTTGTGAGCTAGTTGACACTGTATAATAGCAGAAAAATGAAACCGTGGTGAAGATTTATCAGAACAAAACACTGGAAATGATGAATCACAAGTAATGAAGCAGGAGCTAAAGAAGAAAAAATGTGCAAGTTTTTGCTTGATTGAAGAAATGTTAATACGTATTGGTATGTAAGTTGTGACACCCTGATACATATGTACAGATAAAGGAGTATTTTATAATCAAAATAATGCAGTAAGGAACAATCCCTGGAAAGAAAATTTGAAGACATCATTATCCGTGTGGTGTTAACCAGATCAGCACAGGCACACAGTGAGTGCCTGGGGTCACAGCAAGGTCAGTTTAGGAATAAGAATTGCATGCCAGGTCTGAGAGCTATGACATATGGTTTGGATGTGGGGCCATAAGAGAAAAGGCAGAGAAGGCGGCATATAACTTTACTGAGAAAGTTGAGGATTTGGAGGGAATTCATGAAAAGGGGAGTTGCAATTGCTGTAAGCTGATTGCCTAACTAAAGCACTGTGCAGCAATGAAATGGGCAGCTTTTTGCCCCCCTGCTACCAAACATCCTTTGAAATTAAACATGAGGGTCGAGCTACGGAGGACAGACAAGAAGGGTAAGTGGCTAACCATGGGAAGGAGAATCTTCTAGGGTTAGATATCCAAACTGAATTAAATCCATCCATCCTCTTATGCAGTCAGAAGGAGTCTGACCCTTCACCACTTTATATAATATTTACCATGTGCTAAGGGGGTGTGAAAGATATAAGGAGAGGGAACTCCATTTATTAGCATTTTAAATCCACTTTTATGTGACATAACAAATGTCACTATCTTCTGAGCATGAACACATACTCTGAGCCAAAATTTTATGAGAATGTCTTAATGGATTGTATGTCGCCTTCTTATTTTGAGCCCTCATTTTGAGCTGGACGTACACTGAACAGGACTCACAGCTTAAAAATACAAACAAAATATGCAAGCCAAGGAGGTATTTATCTCATTTCTGAGAAATAGGGCCAAAAAGATGATCAAAGGGCTGGAGCGCCTCCCCTATGAAAAAATGCTTTGAGAACTGTGGTTATTCAGCCTGGAGAAAAGAAGGCTTTGGGGAGACCTTATCCTTATTGCAGCCTTCCAGTACCTAAAGGGGCCTACAAGAAATCTAGAGAGGGACTGTTTACAAGGCGATGTAGTGATAAGACAAGGGGTAATAGCTTAAAAGTGAATGGGGATGCTAGATATAAAGAATGAAATTTTTACAAGGGTGGTATAACATTACAAAGTTGCCCAGTGAGGTGGTAGATACCTGTCCTGAATCTAGCCAGGTCAGCATTAACCTCCCAAGCAGTCAGCACAGGTGAACTGAGTTAGCCCAGGTGAGCTGAGTCAGCCCAGGCTGTTTTCCACACCACTTGACATCACTCCCCCATAAAAGGGGCACTCCTGGGTGCCTCCAGGGCAGTTTGAATGTGGATAGGGCATCAGGTCAGTCCTTGCATTGTGCAACACTCTGTTTTATCAGGTTAACAAAGTACTCTGTGTTATCACTGGCTGTAAGTGAAATTTGTTTCAGGCTGCTATTGTTCCAGTTTCACAGTGATTTTGCCAATAACTGTCTTCATCCCTACCAATCCATGGAGGCTCTGTCTGTTTCTCCTCTGGGAGTGAGTGAGTGGTGTGTGGTGCTCAGCCACTGGTTGGGTCTGAACCACATGCCTTGAAACATTCAAGGTCAGGCTGGATGGATCTCTAACCAACCTGAGTGGGTTGATGATGTCACTGCTTGTTGCAGGGGTGTTGGACTAGATGATCTTGAAAGTTCTCTTCCAACCCATCTATGATTCTATGAAATATGAAGGCCTTATCTACTGTATTTTCCCTTTCTACCACCAGCACCTCTTTAAGACTATGACATACCACGTGCACTATGGTCTATTTATTACTCTTAGGGACATTTTTCATCTTCTGGTTTAAAGCAGAGCAGACACTTCTAAATAGTATCCCTCCACATTTTCCCAAGCAGAAAAGTGTTCCATAACTTCACTTCTATACCAAAGCAAGGAGAAAAGCAATTCTGTAAGAATGGCTGAAGTGAGCCTTTTCTCCAGCAGTGCAATGCAGCAGCATCAGTTATTGCTTTGACTGCCACTGGATTAATCTAACCTCCATGAGGCACGAAAGCTCAGAAGTAGCCGCTGAATCTAAAACTTCATTGCTGGTTGTAGGTCCTGACTGAAACTCTGAGCTGCATGGAATTATAAGAATGGCTTTCCCAAAAATTAAAAAAAAAAAAAAAATCATTAAAATATCACTGCTCATAAGACTCAAATAAAATTAAACCCCGATTCCTAGGGGATAGAATAAGAAGGGAATGAGTATTATTTTAATTAAAAAACACCGAAAAGTGTTCCAAGCTCAATTTTTTACCTAAAGATGATACATTTCATCTTTACCATGAGATTTGAGATCTATATACACTCCATATGTTGCAATGCATTGTAGACAAGACAAACCTGGGTTCCAAGAGCACTCTTTCCATATTAGGAAAATATCATAGAATCACCATATCATTCAGGTTGCAAAAGTACTTTTAAGATGATCAAGTCCATCTCTTACCCTAACACTGCCAAGACCACCAATAAACCATGCCCCTAAGCAGCACATCTACATGTCTTTTAAATACCTTCAGGAATGGTGACTCAAATACTTCCCTGAGCAGCCTGTTCCAGTGCTTGACAACCCTTTTCATGAAGATTTTTTCCTAATATCCAATTTAAACTTCCTCTGATAGAACTTGAGGCCATTTCATCTAATCTTGTTCTTGTTACCGCAGAGAAGAGACCTGGCTATAACCTCCTTTCGGGTATTTGTAGAGGGAAATAAGGTCTCCCCAGAGCCTTCTTTTCTCCAGACTAAACAACCCCAGTTCTCTCAGCTACTCTTCATAAGACCTGTGCTCTAGACCCTTCAGTACCTCAAAGTCCTTGTAGTAAGGGCCTCAGAACTGAACACAGTAGTTGAGGTGAGGTCTCACCATATCCAAGTTCAGAGGAATGATCACTTCCCTAGTCTTGCTGGTCACACTATTTCTTATATGATATCATATGTTTTCCATAAATTAAGAAGATAATAAAGAGCTAGTTTAGCTGTATACAAATGAAAGAATGCATGGGATCGTACATAAGTTACATTGTGTTTTCTTTGACATGCTATTTAGCAAGGATTTCACTTTTCAACTTCACAGGGTAAGAACATCAGACAGTTTGATTTTTGACTCAATAATTTAATCTTCAACTTTCCATGAAAATTGCAAAACACAAAGTTGTAGTGGCCTATTGTTCTATATGAATAGAGATATATTCTCTTGTATATACTTGAGTGGGTTAGGTCTCAAGAATTATTTTCTTCTAATGGACATTATGTGGTAATGAGAACATAATGCACACAAACTTAATAATAATACTTGCACTGTTTAATGTCTACTATACCATATACTGAGGTATCTGAAAGCAATTTTACAACCAGGAACTAGATGCAAAGCACCTCTACTGATGTGGAATGAGAAAAGATTTCTTATTCTACCATTGGAAATGCTGAAGTACAAAATGGCCAAGCAACACATTTTCCAAAGTGATTCTTGTATTATTGTTCCTGTTTTTTGCATGTCTGACTCCAAAATATACATAGAAATGTTGCAGAAAAAGTAGCAAACTCTTCTAGGAGAGAAGTTTCAGGTTCTGAAAAACTTGGGGAGAAAGTTCTAATGATTTCTACTTGTCAGATGAGACAAGCTTTTCTGACACAAAGGTGGAAATCTGTGTTCTGATGCTTTGCTTACTTGATTATATGCAAAACAAGTTTGCTTGAATCTATATACTTACCCAGTTAAATTTTATCTGATTCCAGTTGATACTCTCTTGCACATTCAATTAGTCAATTTCATTTATTAGCATGTGTGCTTGTACTTGCTAATACTTGAATAATCCAGATGAAACTGGGCCTTTAGTGTGCTATGCACTATTCAAGTTTATACGGATAGTCACCTCAACTCTACATATGCATTGGTAGTCTGAACACACACAAGAGACAGAAGGGGAGAAGAGTCACAGGGAAACAAAGAAGTTAGCCTTTCCCAAGTCATTTCGAAAGAGATAGCAAAAGACCTGCAAAGAAAACTTGGTTTCTATCTCCCCAGTAAACAAGTCTAGTCACTTAACTATTTGGCCTTTCATTTCTTATTCTTGTCAGCTGATTTAAGGTTAGGTGATTGAAAAGAGACTGTTGTCCCTTCAAATACATTAGCAGATGGCAGAGGTAAAGTATGGAAAGCTACATTAGAACATGAGAAGTCTTCAAGAGAAGTGCTCAGAAGTCATGATGTGGCACAAAGTAATTTGCATGATACTGCATTCCATTCTTATGTGAACACATACTGTTTTTCCCTTCAGTGATGAAAGAAAAAAGTATTCAACACTACTTTTTATGGCTATTGTTCAAAACTGTGGCTCCTGTATTTCATAGGACTGCACTGAATAAAGATTTTACTTTCTTTCTTAGATTTTCATTTGATGCTCCGTTAGCTTTTAGTTTGCTTCATAAAACTTTATGTACTACCTGTAAGAAAAACCCTGTTTAACCAAGAAGTCTTAAGACTCCCCATTTTGCTAACGAGCAACTGAAATGGAGACATCCTTAGGAACTTCCATCAAGTCATGCACAAAGTCCCTGGCAAAGAAAGGTATGAAAGCCAGGTGTCCATGAAACCATTAAACTCAGCTTTACCTTGCAGCTGACCCTTATTCCATTCACTGCATACTATGTACCTATTTCAGTGCAAGAAGCAATAGACTTCGCTCTGTTTCAGAAGACATCATTCAGACATTACAGAGTATAACACATGATACTCTATATCATAGCAATTCACCCTACAGCTTAGACTTATTTCACGCACAGTATGTTCAGTGAAGGAGGCACTGATCCCACAGAAATAATATACTGTTGCCGCGTAATTAAGAACGCTACTGCAATGCACATACCACAGGTGATTACATGAAATAACCCAAAGAGCTTCAGTTTTGATATTTTCTGGCTTTTTGATGATTCATTTGGGTTATGTCTAAACATTACAATGAAGCAATATGTTAGACATCTCTGAGCAGGTAAGTTTCTAGTTACTCGGAGCAGTGTAGCCTCTGAAGCATGGCACTGCACCTGGGCAATTATTTCAGGCGTAACCTCAGTCTGAAGCAGCTTTATTGCTTCCAGTTCCAGAGTTAGCTCAATTAGTGCCTGTTTAGGAATTGATCCAGCAGGTACATGTTTACATTTTGTTTTCTGTGGGAGGGAAGAAGAAAATACTCCTCTGTGCCAAGCCTGAAGTAGGTAGTCAGATTCTGTCTACAGAATTTGAAGGGAATCTGGACATCCCCAAAATCCTGTGTCCTCAGCAATTCATATCCCACCATTTCCTTTTAAAACTGAAATTCCACTGAACCTTGCTCTATGTGCATATGCACATCTAGCATAATCCTGAAACACCATGTATTCAATGGAAATTTCCCGTCAGTTTACATATACTGTCAGAGCCAGCTATAATAAAAAAACCCACAAGTTATTTGCTTTAATCTTCAACAGAACACCAGGGTTTTGGCAAGAGACACTTTCATCAGAAAGTTTATAACCACCAGTTGTGGATGTTTTCAGCTAACAGGCATACGTCAAAGGTAAATACAGTTTAATTATAGCATGTGTGTTTATTCTTTACTAATGAATTTGATTTTCACTAAACATATTTAGTAATCAGGGAAAAAATATATTCCCCTAATTTGCATCATCAACTTATAATTAATTCAGTTAGCTCTCAGCCTTGTTCAGTCCCTGGAAAATATTTTCCCAAACTACTCACATACATCCCTTACTTTTTCAGAATAAAACACTGGAGTAGGCAGCTGACACAGAACTTGCTTATTAAGCAATATACTTTAAAATGTATTTTGCAAGGATAGATTGTCTTTTAAAATACCACACTGCTAACTTCTCCAACAGTTTAGCTGCTGCTTCTCCACCTTTGAAACTTCTACTGTTTTTAGACCTCCAAAACTTCTCCAGCTTCACAATATCTAATCCTATATTAAAAAAAACCAACAAAACCCCACTTGTTTTTGAATGTACCCCGAAAACAAGAAGATGTTATCATAACTGAAGCCTTATAAAGCTGGAATCAAGAAAATGACTTTAAAAATCTGTATAAAATCTTGAATCTCAGAATGAAGTTTCCATACTGACTATTTGCTTGCTTGTTTATGTTTCCAAAAGAAACGTATTCACTATCACACTGGTAAAATGACGAAAACAATGCTGCATTTTGTGCCTTCTCAATTATTCTTTTGTCCCTTTATAAAGCACAAGCCAAAGAAAATTGAGGCACACAAAAATAAGGGAAACTTTCAATCAGCAAAATAAGTTGCCAAAGACTACAGTGTAGTCAGATCAGTTACAACTTTTCAGAGAAATGAAGGCTGCAGTAATGTTATTTAGGTTTTAACATTATTGGAAAAGCTTAATTCAACCTTTTTGTTGGGTGAGCCAAGTAAGCCTTTTTAACAGATCTGAGTCATCTGCTCTGTGCCTTGAGCTTGCTGCCCCAATCAACGTGTATATTTTCCTAATATTTTAAAAAAATAATACTTTACTTCAAAACCTTAGACAGGAAGGGACAATGTGGCTCATCAAATCAAGTTTCTGCTATCACAAACAGATGCCATTTATCATCCCATTCATCTACTGGTGTCTTAAATGCTTAGGTACTACTCCTCTCAGCAGAAGTTGTTGTGGTTTTGCACCAGATGGTAACTAAACGCCACAGAGCTGCTCGCTCATCTTTTCCTCTGCAAGAGGATTGGGAGGAGAATGGAAAAAATGCATGAAACTCATGGCTTGAGATGAAGCAGTTTAACAGTATAACAAAGGGAGATAAACAACAACAATAATAAACAAAACCAAGTGATGCACAAATGCAATTGCTCACCGCAACAGAAGGAAAAAAACCCTACAACCTGATGCCCAGTTTGTTTCTGAGCAGTGAATCCAGAGAATGAGCAAGCAGCTGCATGGTGCTTAACTGCTGGCTGGGGCAAAAATCACGACAGGACTGCATTTCAGAAGCTGTGAATGTTAGAAACCATCTTACTATTGCCAGGCAAAACTGGTTCAGGGCCAGTTCAGCGTTGACACCTGGTAATAACAGATCCTCTGTCTGCCTGGTGTTTAAAACTTTTCATGTTTTTATGTCAAAGTATCCTACATTCAGCCTTGATTTTCCTAGACTGAATAATCCAAGCTCTTTTAGCATCACCCATTCTCCTGTCCCTGATCATCCTAGTAAACTTCCTCTGTGCCTATTTCAGTCTGAATTCTTTCCTGCATAAAAATTGATTGTTATCAATTAGTTTTACAGATCTGTTATGGTTCGGGCTCCTCTAGTTTTTGCAACCTTCTGAGATAAAAGTTCCACAAAAAAGTGTGGGGTTCTTAATTAATAGAGCACCTTCTTGGTTTTGTTAGCAATTCCTTTGATGATACTTGCAATTCCATGTGCTGTCTTTTCTGGTGGTTTCATTATTCCCCAAATGTACATTGTTCCTTAACAAATGCTACAAAAGACTCACACCTACCTTGAAAAGCACTTCCAACTCAGTCAATACAAAAAAAAGAGAAGCTGTGGAGAGGAAAATAAGTAATACTCCAAAGTGATATTTAAGGGAGCTGAATGCTGAAGGATAAGAGCTAGCCATAGAACAATACACATAATTGATGAAAATTATCTGAAATTATGAAAATATTGCCCACGTACATCTATTTACATCTTTCTGACATCTTTTCTTCAGAGCAAAAGTACATCATCTCCAGGAACAGTAGCAGGTATAGACATTCACAAACAGACTGAAAATAAAAGTGGGAGGCAGCCACTTTAGTGTAGCAAAGATACACTCTCATGTTTGTTTTTATAGGTCCAGGCATCTAACCTCTTTCAGCTGGATCGCAGCTGGCCTCTCTAAAACAGCTTTAAATCAATGTATCGGTTAAGAGGTTCAATGTCTTAGGGAGGTAGAGGTGCCTGAGGGTTTGGAAGGCAGGATCCACATAGCAATCCCAGTGCTGTGCAATCACAACTCTTGCAGCACCATACTCTCTCAGTGACACACCTTTCCCCTAATAACCTCTGCTTTTAAAATGTTTATCCTTACATGTTCAAAGTCCAGCAAAGGATATTAACTTCTCAGTAGACTACCATTAAAACGGTGCATGCCACTTAGAAAACCTAAGTGGCAGAGTTTTACTGTCAATAACCATTTTTTTTCTGGTAGGATATAATTGAACTGCTCTTTGGGACACAGCTCCAGTGCTTTTTACATTTTCATTAATTAAGGAAGGTAACTTTACAATTTATAATGTCACACTGTATGAAATAGAGGCTGTAAACCCTCTCTGTTTATACATCCAGACTGTGTCTGTTTGTGCTGTCAAATGTCTGTGAGTCGCAGAATGAATCTCTGCTTTATTTATAGGAAGAATTCATATCTTTCTAACTTGCAAATGGTGACAATCACACGCTCTGCACAGTAAGTATTTTGTTTATTTTTATACAGTTAGGGGCTTTTGTTTCCCAAAATAAGATATGCCCAAATCAGGAAAAAAAAAATAAAAGGTTACTCTATTTTTTTCGTTAATAAAAATTTAAAGCTAAAAGCTGCTTAGCCACAAGGGAAGCGACACAGAGCAGCAGTAAAGCCAGTAGCCTCTATTTTTAAAGCAGTCTTTTCTTTCTGTAATGCTGATGGCCGAAATCGAACTTTAAGTAGCACTTCCCCTTGTGACAAGTCTGCTTTCAACTTTTCCATTTTATTAAAAGAGCTAAATTGAGGGCATTCCATGAGTCTAATTTGTGTTCAGTTGTTGTTGTTGTTTTTAAATTAAAAAAAAAAAAAAAGTCAGAAGTAGTCTACTAATCAGGGAAGCAGTACATGAAGTTGGGGATAACCCATACTGTGCTGAGAATAAAAGGTGTTTGGATAATGTTTGTGTTGTGGAAAGTGATTATGGAAACACGTCAGAAAGTGAGAATATGTGTGGCAGTAAATAATGGGGTTTATCTCTTTGCTTAGTCAATTGTTATTTCAAAACAAGTATTTTTTAAAAAGTCACTAAAAGAAAATTTTTAATGTGTTGGTGATTTGCTTTTTCTCTCATCTGGTTTGCTTTCTTCCTCTGCTTAGAAATACTGTAAAATACATTTTCATCCCAGAAATTTGAAACTAGCCGTAAAGACCATGTTCTCAAAGCTTCACGGACACATAGATAATTCTGTACTGGAAGCATTAGTTTGGGAGGCAAAAAAAAGGTGTAAGTAACATATAGTTTTTTCATCATCCTATAATTTCAAAATAGCTCCTTGCAACAGCAGACATTGTGATGGCTTTAGGCTTCAGCTCACACACCGATTCTGAACCAGAGGACACAGAAACGGCTTGCAACCTCACCAAGGATGTATTGAGAGTAACGGTGACTGTGCAGGGCAGTTATACAGATGCTGTTGAAGTTCAAGAAAGCACACATTTGAGAAGTAAGCAATAAGTAGGAATCCTCTTACTTTTGATCACTTACCTATAATGTCTGATTACCTTGCTCTAAACATCCTTCATCAAATGTACAGTGCAGGCAGTGAAAATTTTGGTATAAGCAATTGTTTCTAATAGATGCATTTTCCCCATATATCAATTCATTGGTATCTGAAATAGCATACTAAGAAGAAGCTGCAAGCGCATTCTGTTAGACACAGGGGTGACACGAGTTAATTTCATTGCTGTCAGGAGATATCTTGATGGGTGTATATTGTGTGTTATCATGAGTTACCACAGCTGCAAGGGATTATTTCTTCTACTAATAATGGCATAATAGAATACCATAACTTGTCACAAGATTTCAAGTCAGCTATGAAATTAACCTATTTCATCACTGAAAAAAAAGTCTCTACTGATTTTCTTTTTCCCTTTTTTAATGGGACTTTGGTGCTCTTGTAAATAGGAATTATGAAAGTTTCAAGGAACTGTGGAATGACTTCATTTCTTGAATAAACCTTGCACATAGTTTCTAAAACTCACTCATCATATGCTGTGTTGGCAGATAATGTGAGCCACCTCACAATTTTATAGAAAATTAACAATTTATGTCTTAAACCCTTAGCAACTAAGGGATTAAAATCCACCCTCTGGCCTATGTCCCATTCACACATGGTAAAAGGTAATGTCCATGTTTCTTGCAGCCTCCCCTGGAGACCATGAAACTCCATAATGATGAACTATGAACAACATGCCAGGCCCTAATCTGTATTCTTCATTCCCTTTTAGGATGTAACTGAACAAGATAAAAATGCATCAACAAAGTAGCTCAGTCTTGGAGAACAAGATGCTTTTCACTGCTGGCTAAATTTTTTACCCATTTAGAGCACAGAATCAGCTCCGCAAAGAGCCAGAGGTGTGCTACAGTACACACCAGGGAGGCCCTGGAAGGTACCCGAGGGATGCAGAGAGCACAACTGCCTCCTCCAGTGTCAGCAAGCCATTAGGCTGGGCCAGCACAGCTTGTCTAATCAAAGTCTGTTTAAAATAGAAGTAATTTTTCAAGCCCGATGGGCCCAAATCACTACAGGCCAACAGGTGAGAATCTGAAAGAGCTCTGTATGTAACCACAGCTAAAAGGTGCAACACTGAAATTCCAGAGACTGAAGAGACACACCAGAGATTACTGCAATGAATTCCTTAAGCCAAAGCAATATTTGAAGACCACTTAAGAAAAGAATGACTGCTGCTGACCATTTAAAAGTACCCAGGCATTTAGAGATGTTTAAACAGTTGGGCTTACTGGGAAAAGCAAGTTAAAAATAGCAACATTAACAGAGAAATAGCTTATTCATCTCCTCCTAAGGTCTTTCAAGTAATTTGGCAGCAATAGCTCTCTTGTATCTGGTTTGAACTATAGTTCCAGTTTCACCATGGCTGTGACTGTACAGTTCAGATCAGATCCAAAAGCAGTGCTTACAACATGTTGTTGAATTGCTCTAACAATGTAGCATGTATATCAAATAAGAGGAACAGAATATCTTGCATAAGACCACATTGAGGCAAAAGAGCAATCATCAGCTACTACCCTCTGGTACTTTCCTGAGAGAAAAGAATAGCTCACTCAAGTGCCTCTCAATAATTCTTGCCAGGGCTTCTAGCAAGGTCAACAAAGCTTCATGGTCAATGGCTAGTGAGAGAGTGAAAGGATTAGCAAAAGCATTTAATTTTTGTCCATTGATGACAGCAGATCACTGAGCAATAAGATTTCCTTTCTTATTATCAGGGTCACGTAGTAGAACTGTTCCTGCTGAAGTTGCAGGAATTAAATTTATAAAATATGCTTTGCAAAATTTAGGGGAGAAGTTAGATTTGATTTTAATTGTTTAGCAAACCCCAAGAGCTGTAGTTCATAAATTAAAAGGTTTTGTGAGCACAAACATTAATTGAGTTATATGTGCTTTCTGAAATGTACTGTCAGTTGGTTCTTGAAAAGATTAATGTTCTTGTGATTCCTTTGTATGCATGTCTGAATCCTCTGCTCATCCCTGTGGGTTCTGTTTAGTGGCATTTAGGTTCTCTGATGGAGCAGATGACTTTTTACAGCTGACAGTGTTGTAACAGGGATCAAGAACAAGCTTATTCCTCTGACCCCCCCAGTCTGGAAAAGGGACTAAAAATGCGGATATGAGTAGAAACTGCTATTTAATGTTTTCATTCTGTTGATAAAATCAGGCTTATTTTCTCTGATGAGAGAGGGCTAAGCCTTTCCTGAATCTTCCTAAAGCCTTCTGAAAGCACAAATCTCCCTGCTGGATTTTGTTTTCTTTCTTCGTTTTACAGATAGAGTAATATTTCTGGGGAGGGGGACAGGCAGAGGCAGGGATGTTGATTATGAAGGTGGTGGTGGGAAATACACATCTCATCTTTATTTTTCTTTTTGCATGCCTCCATTTATAACCCACGGTTTGCTCCGACGTCATCACAGGATGTCTCTCCCTACCCCTTCCCCTTGTTAGTGAAACAAATTTCTATCTTAATAACATTGCTCTGTCCACTGCTTCTTCAGCAGAGGTTAGAGTCAGAACTTTCCATATTTTAATGATGTTTCTATATTAACAATCTGGGAATTATAAATGTTTTATGGGTTTCTCTGGCCAGGTCTGTGCAGGGAGCATCAACCATAACATTGTTTAGAAAAACCTCAGGAGACAGGCTGAATGCTGGTTTTTTTAAGACTTGAGGGTAGTCTGAACTATCATGAAAACTTGTTTGTTTTTCTTTTTTTAAGCAAAAAGAACAGCACCTCTTCCCTTAAATTTCCCCTATCTTCCTAAAGCTTCCTAAAGACTATTCACGAAATGCACTTAAAATTTTGTGGTTTATATTTGTAATTAAAATGCATTAAACCTCTTTGCATTTGCTTGAAGGTAGAAAATTGTACTAGCACAGCTAGAATTTGGTAATTTGATTTGCTTTTATTTCAATTGAAAAGCTTCACAGAAATTTTTGTCCTTATTTTAATGATGAGGGATATAATTAGGAACAGAATTCAACATTCTAAGGACATCTCCTGAGTAACTTACCACAGCTGAATTTCTTTAACTGGGCTCCAAAAAGTGAAGGACCCCAGCTATGTCAGCACAGGAATTTGGGCTGAGAATTGTGGTCTGCATGGTCTCCGAGTGCTCAGCTGAACTGTGCTGGAAGCTGGAAGCCTCTGCCTTCTTTATTCAAACTGTAAGATAACTTTTCTTCCCTAAATAGATAAATTACAAGAGGCAGTGAGATCAACCTCTAAAAATCCTAGGAGAAGCAAAGAAATGGGCCCTCCTGTGAGGAGCAAGAAGACTAATTGTGTAGTAAGCAAGCTACCAGCTGCCTAATAGCAAAATTTAATAGAAAAAGTACAAAGGCCTCTTTTACCCATCAATATGTGTTTAGTTATAAAACAAAATATGCCAGTGGGTTAGCTGCCAGTGCTGAGCATTATCTAAAAGTATTGGGCATATGTCTCCATGTTGCTACTCAATGGACTTACACCATGTAAGGAAGGCCCTTAGATTCGTGCTGTTTGCCAAGTGTTTGAAAGCCTTACCTTCTGCATAAACCAATCAATTTTATGAAAGCAACATGCAAGACGTCCGACCTGCCAAGAGGCCTAACAACAGAGCATTGCCCTTTTCACTGGTAACAACAGAATTCCCCAAGCCTTAGAGTTAAATTGAAATGTACATATGTCCCACTATATACTTACTCAGAGAGTTTAGGATGGTTAACATCTATGGTTAAGCACATAGGTCCCAGTCAGTAACTGAGACCACACCATTTTAAAAGGGAGATTTTAATTATTACTGCAGGGTAAATATAATTTATTGTTACCATTGGCACTCTTAGAAGCCATTTCATTAAATTCCAGGTATCAACAACAAAATGAGTAACGACCTAATTAAATATAGTACAACACAGACTCTCATTGGGGCCTGAGTCTCATGAGGCAGACAAGACCGGAGAAGAGAGCAAGCAAAGGAGTCTCTGACAGCTGCCACAAGATCATAAAGACCTGTCAGCTCTGAGCCATGAGGAAACTCAATACTGGTTTGTAAAGTGGATTAGGTAAACCACATAAAATCTCTGTGTAGACATTTGCTTTCATAATTAAAGTTACTTTACTCCACTAAGGATTAATATATTTTTATTGCTTTCATACTGAATGTGAATGTCCAAAAAGAGCTTGTATGTCATTGCACTAATTTATTTTAAAGGCACATCCTTAGTCAAATTCAGATCTTGAATGTCCTTCCATCTCACCCTAAAAAGCTTTAAATAAGCATCAGCTTTAAATTGCAGTTTGACAAGGACAGAAAGAATCTTTCAGCAGCTCCCTTCTCTCTATCTGGGGCTGATGTGCTGTTCATATACTTTCCTTCCTTTCCCATGCTAGGACCATTGCAGCGGGGGGTGGGGGGACAAAGGCTTTGCACAAACACAAGCAGAATCATCTGATTTCTCCTTAGGGTATCAGCCCAAAACCCATTGAAACATTTTCTTTATTTTTTTTCTTTCTTTTTCTTTTTTTTTCCCGTCCTGTAGTGCTGCACCTGAAAAATTGCAGCATTCTTCAGAGCTGAGCGAAAGTTTATGACTATTCTTATTTTATTTAAACTACTGCACCCCTTCCCAAGATTCAGCTTGTATAAAAATGTACTGCGGTAATAAGAATGTACCCTTTACCCTATTCATTTGTGAATCAAAACACAAAACAAAACAAGACTATTATGTAGATCATGACGCATGTATTTCACATATTTCACTTTCACTTCAGTCAAAGTGGCTGGGAAAACACAACCAAACAGCAATCTGCTTTCACATGCAAAAAGGAATGGTGATATTGAAAGATGAAAGGGATTTTTTTGTGTGCCATGTGAAAAGGGATAAAATTTGCAAGTTAAGGAACAACAACAACAAAAAAACAAGTGTGATTTTTATGTAGAACACACAGCTGTAATCCCTAGATTAGTAACAATGACAATTTTCAGGTTTTTTCTCAGACATTATAATGTGATTGGCATTTCAAGCAATGTATTATCATTGATTCTCTGCCATCTTGCTAGAGAAGGGCAGGTGTACACATTTCTGGCCAGACAACTTTGCAATTTTTTAGGAGGATGTCCTTTATATTTTATTTTTTTTTTACAGAGTCTATTTCTTTTAGCAGTATGCTCTTCTGAGATACCCTGATTCTAGATCAGCCCTTGCAACCTGAATGCACTTACAATGAAAGCTGTGTGAGAATTCTCCCTGGGTTTCTGGGAATGCCAGATTGATTTGTGTTACTAGCGTTTAGTAGAGCAGTAGGTTACTACAAAAAGTGATTTTGAGATACAATCTCAAGTTGAAATCCATAGCTGTAGGTAGTGATACTTTGAACTGGATTTTTTTTTCTGCATTTTAGGACTCTTGAATTGCCATCAATGGTCGGAAAGCACATCATCCTTAAGTAATCACAAGTTGTTTACACTCAGCAGAGGGGGATCCCCAATTCAACCAAGGTAATAAGTTAAACATTAAAGCATTTTAAATTATTTTTTTTTAAATTTTTTTAGATATTATTTACTGAAACCTGGGGTAAGAGAATGCAGTGAACTGAAAATACCAAGCAAGGGACCAAAACCCATTTGACAAATCAGGTCACTAAGGAACTCTCTGAGGCTTAAGCTGTTGAAAAGACTTAATTTTTTAAGACAACCTTTTTTTCCATCATGCTGTAACATAACCTTTTCTTTCTTTTTCCTCTGTCCCACTCAAGCTGCTATACTTTAAGATCAGTTCACTCTGTTGAAAACCCATTGTAAAAATGTCAGGGTTCATATAGCTCATTGCTATAGATGACCTTGTAGTACTCTTTGCTCTTACATCACTTCTTTTAATTTCACCTTCCATTAATCATCCCTATTACTTTCTAGTTACAACGCATCTATTACACTGTAGGATTTTTTTTTCTTGTTCTCCTGTTTTTCTTGTACTTTCTAACCTTTTTCTCTTTTTTTTTTTCTAATATCATATACTCTTTCTATATCACACACTCTTTCTATATCATACACACTTACCTTTTCTTGTAAGCACTGCTTGTAACAATTAATTCATTTAAAATTTGTGAAAAATTCATATATTGTCAATAAGTCACCTTACAATGTAACTTTATTCTTGGCAATGTAATTGCTATATAAAATATACTTCATACTGCCTTGCTTGTTTTCTGTAGATTCCCCAATATGAAGCAGTCTTCCTTGTCACTGTTGACACAGTTCCTGCTTAGCCCTTTATTTCTAAGGCATTGTTGTTTTCCCTATCTTTTTACCTGTTCATTCTCAAAGTCGTTTTGTACTCTTGAGGAAACTCAACATTTTGGAACTTTCTTTTCTAGCTGACCTAAAGCATTCCTCCAAAAATGGATTATTTTAAACATCTTACTTCATTTGTAATTTCTGTAACTAGCATAATTATTTTTTAATTTGGATTTAAAAATTAAAAATAATTTTAAAAAAATTCTTACATTTTTAAACCATTATTTGTTTCTCAATTTTTAACTATCATCTGTCCTCTCTTTAAATTCTATAACCTGACATTTTCCTTGCCTTTTTGGTAGTTATTGTATCTACTTTTTAGCTAAACAGAGTTTAATTCTTGCTTATAACTTCCTGGTGAACCTTGAATGTGTTTTTTCTCAGTATCTGAAGTACAAATACACATTTCTATTAATCTCCTGAGTATATCATTAATATTTCTTCTTTAAGATGAAATTGAACTCAGATATCTACCAGTGAACAAGTATAAGTTAAAAACAAAAATAAATCAGAGTTGGGAGAGAAGAACAGACTAAGAATGTCTTTTTTGGTTGCCACAATTTAAAGAATATCCTATCTGATTTACATCCTATTTTTAGAAAAGCTTTTCATCAACCGCAAATTCACATCAATATTGGGGTCTCAATTCAATTGTATAATAATCCTAAAATTTAGATGCTTTTGGTTTTATAGTTATGATGATTTTTCAACCCCTCTTGAGCAATACATAGCTATTTTCCCTGCTAACCTCCTAAATATCAGTGTAAGTTTTGTGATCATACTGACATAAAAAACTGCTGTACTATGTAACTTATTTTCCATTCTGAAGTTGTGAAATCTTTTTTAATGTTGATACTGTGACCTATAAATCCAGCACCTAGAAAGTTCCTTACAAATGTTTTCTTGCTTCATGTAGTCACTGTTTTTAAATCAATTTGAGCCTGTTGTTTAATGAATAATAAAGAGAACTTCACCAATTAAAAGATTACAATGCACATCTGATGTACTGCTTAACCCAAGTGGTTTTTTCCTTCCTTTTCTGTAACTGTTAATTATCCTCCTCCTATTACCAAGTCTAGATGCTCCCTGCTCTGCCTACATGATTCAATTAATATCACCTTATATAAAAACACGAGCACTTTCACTCTACCTTATGTTTGATGATTTTCCTTCTGATTCTCCCGCCACATAACAGCTATTATTAATGATCGCTTTTTCAGTGGCACATTTCCTGGAGCTTTTAAAGCGGCTACTTTCTCAGCACCCTCCCTTAAGAAGCTTTTATGTGGTTCAAATTCCACTGCTAAATATCATGCTATTTCTAACCTTCTATTTCTTGGTAAAGTTCTTGAAAAGATATTCTGTTCTTAACTTTCCAAACACCTTGTTAATAATAATCTCTTTGATTGTTTCCAAGTAGCGTAGATTTTCATCTCCAGCATAGCACGAAACCGTTCTATTCCACTTACAGGAGTTGAAGATCTCTTGAAATCTTACCTAGTGATCATAGTTCTTTTCCCTCCTCATTATTTTAGATGACAGTATGGCATTTGGCAATACTGAACTTAATATTTTATTACACTATTACAGATCATGAGATAATATTTCAAATTCTCAAGAACTTTATTTTAATGGTAATGCTTTTTTGCTCCGGTTGTTATTTGTCATTTTTTGCTGTTGCCATTTTATCTGCTTTTGTAACATATTTGATGTGTTAGCCTCTTGGGTTTTTTAAATTTTTGTTTCCACCGGCAATTACCATAATAATAATATAATAGTAATAAAATAACACTCCAACATTTTAAATCGTAATTGAAATACTGATCAGCTCACAACTGCAGTGTCTTTACCAAGTGCTACTTAAAGATGCTAAAGAAGTTTTGCCATTGATTTCAGAACTTAATTTTGTATAAGCTACTTTCATTTTTGTACAGTTAAGGAACAGCTTGTGTTCCTCAAAGCAAATTCTGCATATTAACATACTGTACTTACATGTCGGTTCACTTCCACAGCTAATTAAATATTTCTCATGTGCATTACATATGATGACTATTTCGGTTTATGTTTCAGAGATGTTTTCCAACATTCAGTGATTTATTTATAGGTATATCTATGGTACTAATCATTGGAGTATTTGAGCACATAGAAATGATTAAAGATACATCAAAATTACTTCTAGAAGGTACCGCTTTTCTTTCTCTGCTTTGAAGCTGTTTCTTTACCATAATGTTCTGGAGGTTGATTCCTCCTGTGTTCAGTGTCATTACTACATAGCTATTGGGGAATGCCAGTTAATACAGACATGCCTTGTGCTGAGCTTGAAAGTCATGTGAAAGAGGCTCCACTTGTTTAGGATCAGCTTTGTAGGAAGTTTGTTTCATATTTTTGGCCTGTCGCTGAGCATGCCCTCCTTTCCATTGTCACAAGATGAAAGCCAGGGATCTATCAGCCAAGTATCCTAAATGAGTGTAGCAATCACACTGGGAAATTGTGAAAGACAGTGCTTGAGATAAGTGGGCTTCAGCCTTTCATATCTTTGATGATGGGAGGTGGGGGGAAAGAAGCAGGACAACGTTTTCAAAATACACACTTTTAATATGAAGAACTCTCTAGTTTCTATCTATCCTCACTTATATAGCCTTCAATTCCATTTTGTGGCAAAATTATTCTCTATTAATACTTAAAAGAATCAAGAATTTGGCCATAGTACACAGGTAAGACAGCAAAAACTGTTTAAAGAAATTATGGAGAACGTTAAAAATTAATCCCCCAATTATGACTTATGATGATAAAAATCTACCTTGAAAATGTACCTCTGAGCACACTATCCCAAGGTATAACTGAACACAAATAATTTCTTCTTCTCTGGAAAAGGAAGTGAAAATTGTAAATAAAATAGATTCAGATTACATTTAAAACTATTTTAAACCTCTCAGATTTGTCTTTCTTTCCTGCAAAACCCTACACTGAACTTGTATCTCAGTTACAGACCCTCTATGAGTGTCCATTTTCCACAAAAAATGGCACATTTTTTTGACTAGGATTTGAATTTTACCTGTATATGGGTTTGCGCTTTATTTAGAGAGGAGGCAAGAAATAGAACTGATACAGTTTAAATTGGGTTGTGTGTAAATTTTTTTTGTGTTATATGACTGCTGAAAGTTGTACATGGACTGCAAGAAAGTGTACAGGTGTATCCATGACTTTATTCTAAAGTCCATGGGTTTTCAAAATCCCTTCAAATGTTTTCAGGATCCTCTTTCAGTGTGGCAGACAAGCAGTCACAAGAAGAGGGAAGAAGATAAAGTTAAGTAGATATTACAGACAGATTTGCAACAATATTTCCTTCTGCCATTTTCAGTGCCAATCTTGCTGGCAATCACATTTGTCACAGCTCACTGGACATAGAGACACCATACCTTTAAGAAACTATTAAGATGCTAATCATGAGAAGTCCTTTTCAACAGCAAATGACTGTAATGATCTCATAAAATAAGGTAAATTTCAGTGACAGATCATAGGTACAACACAAAACATGAAAATTTAGAGGGCCTTTGGACAAAAGGCAAAACAACCATTCTTCTTTAAAGAAAGAAGACAAATACTCATTTTCTTCAAACTTAACAAATACAAAATAATTTTGAGTGGAATTTCTTATTTTGTTTATGAAAGGGCAAATCCATCCTCCTTGAAGATGTTTGGGGTTTGGGTTTTTTGGTTTTGGCTTTTTTTTGTTTTGTTTTGTTTTGGGTGGTTTGATTTGGTTTCTTTTGGTTTGATCTGGTTTGGTTTGGTTTGGTTTGGTTTTGTTTCCTCCAGAAGTTTGATCAACATTAATAGGAAATTATACTTCTGAGTCTATTCTTATTTACCCCAAACCACAATGGCACTCTTTCTTTTATCAAAAAAATCTCCTATCCCTACTCCTGTTTTAGGAATCATACAACTCATATCTTTAATGTAACAAAAACTACATGTAGGAATGCATAGCAAAGCAGACTACTTCTTGCAGCTTTAAGTATGACAATAAGTCACAGATTCACTGCAGTAAAAATGCATTGAAACAGATATACTGTGTCACTTTCAAGTTTGCATTATACATAGAAATATGACAGAATCAAATACGCTGTTAAAAGAATGAGCCTATAATCTGAGTTGAAGAGAACACCTGAATGCTTGGAGGTTTTTTGGCTGAGAATCCAAAACCTGCTTTTTGCTGATGGTTCTCTGCTACAATGGCCTCAGAAGATCTATTCTTCATAAACTGTCAACAATTTACAGAGACAAGTACAAATTTGTGTGGTGGGAATGAGGAGAAGGGAGATGATGGAGATGAGATGCCCAGCTCAGACTGGGATGTTTTCTGCTGTGTGTCAGTGATCAGATGGTGGGGTGATAGAAACCTGTGCTCAACCACTCCATCCTATGGATGTGTGCAAAGGTGGCCTGAGTGGCATTGAGAGGGGCAATGAACAAAGTGGCTCTGCTGTTGTCACCACATTTCCTTCCTCCTCCTTGAACAGCCCTTGTTTGCTATTTGGGGCAGCAGGGCATGGACTGATGCTGGGAAGAACCTGATTGCTGCATGATATGATTTAATGTATGTCAGGAGCAGGCTGGTAATCAAGGGAGAAACCTGAAAAGAATCTGGGTGCAAGTTTTAGCAGAGCTCTAGTAAGACCTGAAAAAAGCTCCTCCTGGGATCTAGAGTTTCAGGGTCAAGTGTTAAACTGGGCAATGTAAGCACAATTTGAGGGGAGGAGGTGAGAAAATGGCATGAAGTAGCAAATTACATCACATCCAGTACTTGGGGAAAAAGCAGGGAGGCAAGAAGCCTGAAGTATAGAGAAACTAGGGTTATACTAAGCACATTAAGGAATGAGTGAATGGGAGCAGAATTTTACAGGAAAAAAGGAGCACAAGTTAGCTTGTCTAAAAATTTAAGAATTATGTAGAAGACTTGCTCTAGCAGCAGGAGGCATTTTTGTTTGCAGTAGGACAGTGGTGATCTAGGATTTGAACACTTTATGGATTATTTTTAGTTTTAAAGATAGCAAGTAGAACACATGGTTGCACACCCAGGGTAAATTCAGAAAGAATCCGACTCAAAAGAGTAAGATTTCTTTTTAAGGTACAGGCATATATGTTTATATATACACGGACACACAAATATCATTACCCAGAAAAAAAATGAAATCTTATAATATTCTACAATATTTGCTGCCAGTGAATTGTTTAGGATTGATACTCATATTAAAACATTATTGTAGAATAAATGTACTAAAAATAGAGATTTCTGCTAAACAGTCGTATTGAGAAAGTGTAAAATTTGAGATACCAAGTATTATCTGTATGAGCACCCTTTGTTAAGGAAACATTAGGCTTTTGTATTACATTTGCTACAGCAGATAGTACCTACACTTCGGTATGCTCAATTATCTGCTCTTAACAGCAACACATTATTTTAATATCAACATTTTACTGCAGTCAGCAAATATTGTGTTTTTTGTTTAAATTGACATGTCATATGTTATTATAAAATATGAAAAGAAATGAGTGAGTCTCTCAGAATTAGGCAGAGTCATTTTACTGTGGTTTGGCTCAAATGTATAGCATATTTTCTTTCAGAGAAGCCTAAAAAAACCCCAACCTATGAGAAAACAGAACAACCAATAAACTGAACAGATTAAAATGTGAAATATGAACTAATGATCAATTGTTTACTATTTAATTAAATTATTTATAGATCTGACAGCATATCTGACACCTGCTCAACTAGAAAATATAAATATTTTTGTAAGACATAAAGATAAAACAGATATCAGTTTTCATGGCTATATACAAACATCCTTTCTGCTCTGAATACCAATTTATGTGTGTTAGTCAAAATTGGTTGTCAAGATTTGTGTTTAAAAACAACAACAACTGAAAATAAAGTGGCAATCTTTAAGGGTCCTCATTGATTGTGGTTTATTATGCAATTATCTTAATGCTAAACTCAAGAGTAAATGAGGGTTGCTCATCACAATCTCACCATGAAATCAAGACAGTGAGATTAAACACGCTGAAAAATCTACCATACTACAGAGTGTAGTTACTGATTATACTGTAGAATCAACAATCAAAATAAAGTGTACTATACAAAAAAGCTGAGATTTTAAGACAAAGACCACTTTCAGTTATCTGAATATAGTGATAAAACAACATTGCTTTATGTTTTTGTTCAAATACTGGGCAAATATAGAGGTTTATAGTGAAGATAATAGCTGAAGAAATATTACTGAATTATTAATTGATGTGACCTTCACTTTAGTCTGATAAAGAGAAAGTTCTTTCTTGGTGACTTCTTTCACACTAACAAAGCTGTGTATGTTTGATATTGCTAGAGGATGATTTGCTTCCAACTTTTATGTGCTAGAAAGATTGGCATCTCACAATATCTTTCTAAAGAGAAGATATCCTACATGAACAATTTACTTGCTATTTTTATTGTTTTTAAAAGGGGGGGGAAGTGAGGCAGAAAAAAAAGGACACAATCTTTATGCTAAACAGAGAATTCCATGAGGTAGCAACATTTACAAAGGAGTGGAAAACAGTAAATATTAAATCAAAAAGCCTTAAAAATTAGCAAAAATGTATCAATATCTTTAGGGAAAAAAAAAAGAGGAAAAAAAGATAAAAAGATGGAAGGGAAGGGTAGAGAAGGGAAGAGAAAATAGTTCTTGTGTAGCAAGTTGATAAAAGTAGGGAAGTAAGGCTTTCATGTAAGCCTTCTTAGCTGTTTATGTTTCCATATTATTTCTCGGACTTTCTGTTATAATTGTTCACTAGTTTTGAGCAGTGGGCCAACATGATTTATACTAGACTACTCATAGTTTTAAATTTCTGTATTTACTAATAAAATGTATCAATAATGTATTCTGTCATACTGGACCGGTCATTTAGATAAAAGTGATATTCTGCTAAAGACAGGCACATATTTTCTAGTAGTAACCATTTAATTTTATTTCTATAATATAACTGATCATATCCTCAAGAACACCATAGGCTTGTTGAGCTTGTCTCTTACTCATGACTTTAATTCCAATAGATCTTCTTTATCCCATACAAAATTGTTGTTGATAGGGATTGTGTGTGTTGAAAGATTCTCCCGTACAGAATGTTCTGTTTAGGAAGCATTTTCATTCTAAGGATTATAAGACCAGTGGGAATTCTCAGCTTCGTGTACTATAATCAAATCAAATCTCCTTCCTGTAGACATTTTCACCTGTCAGGAGCATCCCTTTTGAGTAATTTTATCCACAGAGATTTTTTTTTGCAGTTAAATTAATGCTTCACAAACGTGCTTTTTGTCACTGGAGAGAAGAACTTGAAGGAACAGAAGATCTAATGCTCTTAAATGTCCATTTCTGTCTATCTAAGTAGAAAGCATATGAATACTCTAATTTCCCTGTAAGCATTCCTTACTACTAAAGCAGTGTGCTCTGGAAATCAGTCACATGCACATTGCAGGCTTTTCTTTTGATTTACTACTTCCGGTCTAGCCTAGATACCATTACTGGTGGCCAGGAGCTTCAGGCCAGGGCTCTGCACCAGTATTGAGAGTTGCATCCAAACACTGAACAGAAGAACTGAATGATGATTTCATTCTTGGGAGTGAGACCTCAGTACAGATGTTGATGACCTGGCAGGTCTCTGTGGATGCAAACAGTCCCTTCCCCTTCTTCTGAGTGGGGCGGTGCAGTGATTTGATCTGACTGGAGGCCAGATGCCCACCAAAGCCACCCTATCACTCCCCTTTTCAGCTGGACAAGGAAGAAAATATATATTGAGAGGCTTAGGAGTGGAAATAAGGACAGGGAGAGATCATTGCACAATTATTGTCATGGGCAAAACAGACTCAACACAGAATAAAGGAAAGAAAACTCTAATTTATTACACTGCACTGCACAGCCAGTGACACCAGAGCTGGATAATGAGAAGTGCAACCAGATCTTAAAGCACCTCCTCCCATCCCTCCCTTCTTAGCAGACTTCACTTTAGTCATGATTTTCTCCTTTCTTCCCCCACACTGTGGCACAGGGAGGGGCAGGGAATGGGGGAATGGGATTTCAGTCACTTCCTCACATGTTGTTTTCCTTCTTAATTGGGGCGGGGGGATTGGGAGAGCATTCCTCACACCCTTCCCCTGCTGCACTGTGGGGTCCCACCCACAGAAGGCAGTCTTTGATGAACTTCTCCAACATGAGTCCTTTCCCACAGGGCTTCAGCTGTTCACCAACAGCCCCAGCATGGGTCACTTCTATGGGGTGCAGTCATAAAATCATAGTATGTCTCTCAGTCTCTCAGGCCCAGACTGCTCCAGCCTGGTACCCCACAGTCACAATCCCCTTCCAGATAACCTGCTCTGACATGGATCTCTATCTCTCTTCATGGGCTGCAAGTGCTGACAGAGGCTTGCTCCAATGCAGGTCACAGCATCTTCTGTATGTCTCCACCTGCTCCACTTGGAGTCTCTGCTCCCCATCATCTTCCATGGGCTGTGGTGGGACACCTGTTCCACCATGGTCTTCTCCATGGGCTACAGGGGAATCTTTCTCTCCTGGGCCAGGAGCGCCTCCTGCTCCCATTTCTTCACTGGCCTTGGTGTCTGTAGAGTTTCTTACATCTTCTCCCTTCTCTGGTGGCAAAAAGTGGCTGCTTGCAGGTTTTTTTCCCTCTTTTTCCCTCTTTTCCCCTGTGTGATTCACAGGGGAGCTATGACCATCACTGATGGGCTCAGTCTTGGTCAACAACAACTTCGGTCTTGAGTCAGCTGGTGTTTACTCTCTGGGGCCTGCAGAGAGCTTCTAGCTGCTTCTTGCAGAAGCCACCCCTGCAGCACCCCCTTCTGTACCAGAACCCTCCCATGTAAAACTACAATATATGGTCCACACACCAGGGGATGGGATGTCATCCAGACTGGCCTCTATCAGCTAGAGAGGTAGGCCCGTGCAAACCTCATGAAGTTCAACAAGGCCAAATGCAAGGTCCTGCACTTGTGTTGGGACCACCCTTGTGACGAATATAGGCTGGGGGATGATGTAATAGAGAGTACCCCTGTGTAAAAAGGACTTGGGAACACTCATGGGTAAAAAGTTGGACATGAGCCAATAATGTGCACTTGCAGCCCAGAAGGCAAATTGCATGCTGGGCTGCATCAAATATGGCCCACAGGTGATTCTCCAGGCCCACAAGAAGGACATGGACCTCTTGGAGTAGGTCCAGAGGAGGTCTACATGGATGATCAGAGGGCTGGAGCCCCTCTCCTGTGAAGACAGGCTGAGAGACTTGGGTTTGTTCATTTTGGAGAAGGGAAGGCTCAAGGGTGCTTATAGCAGCCTTCCAGTACCTGAAAGGGACCTAAAGAAAAGCTGGGGAGGGACTATTTGCAAGGGCATGTTGTGATAGGATATGGGGCAATGATTTTAAACTAGAGCAAGGTAGGTTTAGGTTAGACATTAGGAAGAAGTTCTTCACTGTGAGGGTGGTGAGACACTGGAATATGTTGCACAGAGAGGCGGTGGATGCCCCATCCATGGGGACATTCAAATTCAGCCTTGATGAAGCTCTGAGCAACCCGATCTAGTTAAAGGTGTCCCTGCTTACTGCAGGGGGATTGGATTAGATGACCTTTAAAAGTCCTTTCCAACCTAATGCATTCTATGACTCTATTTGAACTTATATTGGACATGCATTTTCCTATTGTGAAACAAATTGATCAGTGAAAATATTTAAAAATATAAATGAAATTAAAAGGACAGGCATAATTCATCTTGATATTTTCTCTGGTTCTGAACCTTGCTATAGTTCCATTGCACACCTTAATCAGAACAACAAGCACTGGAAAAGTTACACTGTTCACTTTCCTAATTGAAATTTTGCTAGATTCTCCAGAGATGCTTTCTGTAGATGAAATCCAGCTTAGGATTCTCCCACAGTGCTGATTAGTTTGACTAGTTTGTTGCACCAGAGCTACTCTGACTTTCAAAGTCTCTCCACAGAGAATTTAGTAGACCCTACCATGACTCTGCTTTCAGATATTTCACATGGAACTAAGAGCCAGAGCAAGTTCAAATGGCCATAAAAATATTATGATCAAATTTTATTTTTCCCACTGGACCCCAGGCCGATTCATTACATAAGACAGACAAGCTCAAGGAATCAGAGCCTGTTTAATGTCTATTTTTACCCCTACCTACTCACCTGACATTGAATATAAAATTATTAAATTTATAATGGTCTTTTTTATGGTGTTCATCACCACAGAACTGAAATGCTGCATATATGTGAGTTTATCTTCAATATATGTATGAAACACACTTGAAACTCTGCTGTCCACATTCTGCAACAGGTATCAAGTGCATAGGTAAGAGAGCAACATGAAAATAATCCAGTAAATTTGGATGCTGAAGTTGACAGATTAAGTTTTTAGCATTAATAGCATTTTTCTGAAGTATCATGCACTCGGAGTACAGTTCCTGCTAAATTAATAACTGTACTCGGAGTACAGTTCCTGCTAATATTTATATTTACAGTGGCTGCTAAATTAGTTTCAGCTAAAAGCTCTCACTTCTTTTGAGAGCACAGTTTCTCAAATTGGATAAATTCAATTAACAACCAACTGTAAAAGATTTTGCTTTAAGGAACTGCTCAGAACAATTTAAGAACCAAATTCTGTGGAGTGGTCTTAACACTGAGGCCACTTCTTCTTTTCCACTTTGACCATTCTTGCTCTCAACTGTCACAGTAAATAAGGCAGAATTTTACATCTGTACAAGCCACGTTTTATTAATATTTTTTATACAGTATTGCATCATAAGATCTGTCTAAACATGTCTGATCAAGCTATGTCTGGAATTCAAATAAAAACAATAGTAACAACAGAAGTCCTTGGTTTCTAACTGGTAACCTATTTCAGTGTGATACTTCTGTGATATTGGAACATTTGATTTATAGTACCCTTACTAATATTTCATTTCCCCAAAGCATGAGGGGAAAATAGCATTATTTTTCATTTAGAAGCATTACCAGCCTCCTCATAAAGAAAAAAATCGGTAGACAGTTACAGTGACTAGTAACATGTATGGTCATGTATTCCTTTTGATTAAAGAACCTATGTTCTGGAAGCATTGAGGAAGTTCTAGACTCATTATAGTCTTACGAGATACAGTGGTCTGCTACTTTTACTGGTTAATTTCTGTACCTTCCACATAGCATAAAGTAAAGAGAAGTAACAAAAAGTTTATCTAAAGAAAAAAAGTTGTGTTTGTGCATAAAAATTATATCCTGATCTTTTCAATTATGTCCAGAAGCATAAGATCTGATAAACCTTATTTTTGCAATATAAGTAGAGATGTTGTTATTGGTCATAAATTAATCTGCCCTTTTAAAAAATTCAGCTGTAATGTCTATATTCTATACTGTGTAAGCATTGTAAGTTTTTAAAAAGCAAAACGACATATAACTGATGAGCTGTGCAGTTGTATTTTTCATAACATTATATTTACCACATGACTTATTTATCATTGCTTTAGTACTGCATAGAATAACAGAATATAATGCTTGATAAAATGCGGGTACTGATATAAACTCATCTATGCTGTACTTGCTTCTCCAGTATGTATATTACTCATACTGTTCTAATTCCAGAATGCTGCTAAAATTATGTGATGAAAGTAATTTGGAAATTTCAAATAGCACTCATAATGTTTCAAAGATATTTTCGATGTTACATGCCATTCCTTTTAGCCATGTAATAATGGGTTGGGAAGTATTATCTGACACTTTGAGAATCTTCATGAAAGTGGAATTATGAATATAGTATCTTAAGCAGTTAGCTTGGGTACTTAAAGACACATTTCAAGCTTGGATTTTGTGCATGAGTACTCAGGATTTTTTTTTTTACTTTGATTTTATACACTTTAAGGAACACCTGGCCACTGTTCTGTAGAATCAGTGCTGCTTATGTGTATAACCTTTTCCTTCTCTGAACTATGTTAGTTTTGGGGCCACTTGTCTTAATTGAAATTGATATACCTATCTTAATTTATCTAAACTTTTAAATAATAGCATCGCAGATTTTTTTTTAGGATGGAGAGGGACAGGTAGAGACTGTCTAGTTTAGAGAAGAGTTAGCACTTCTCTAAACCATCCCATTAGGAAGTCATAGACAACAGTAAGTTGTCTTCTCTTTGTAAGTGTCCTGGTTTCAGTCAGGATAGAGTTAACTTCATTTGTAGCAGCTGATAGAATGCTGTGTTTGGGAGTTAAAATGAAAGCAGTGCTGATAACACCCTGATGTTCTTAGTTGCAGTCAGACAGTCAAGGACTTTCTCAGCTTCTTCGTATTTCTCTATTCATGAGAAAGGAGGGGCGAAGCCAGGACAGGTGACCCAGATGGGCCAAAGAGAGTATTCCATGCCAATTACATCCTGCCCAGGATAACGGGGGGCTGGGGGGAGGAAGAAGAGGGGCGGTGGTGGGACGCGTGCTTCTTGGGGGGACGGTCGGGTTCTGGGACAGCTCTGGGTGGTACGGCCTGAGTTGTGTGGTTCGGTGAGAAACTGCATTGGGTATCAATAGTTTCATATTCTTTTGCTCTAAAGTCCTGTTAGCATTGTTATATTTTATTTTTCTGTTATCTTAGTAAACTATCCTTATCCCAACCCACGGGCCTCTTAGGTTCTTGGTTTTGGAGTTAATTGCCCCTTCCTTTTCCCTTCCCTTGTTTTCCCCCCACCCCCTTTTCCCTCTTCCCCTGCTCTTTTACTTTAAGGAGCAGGCAGCTGCGTGGATCTCGGCCCACAGCTGGTGTGAAACCACGACAGTAAGGCAGATCCAAACCAGTTCTCTCAGCCTGTCCAGCTGCTGATCACTTTGGTAGGACACCACTGCACTCAGACCAACTTGAAAATATTTCTTGTGCAAATACTCCTTGATTTTGTTTCAGTCCATATGGATCCAAGTTCTCTGTTAACCACTTCTGTTGCTTTTATTTGTAATAACCCAAATGGCAATGTGGAAAGCAGATGCATCAGATTTACCTAGGACAACTGTGTCAGCAGATGCTTTCAGAGAAAGAGGGTTAATAGATCAATATATGATTTTGTCTCCTTTCTAAATACAGAGTGTTGCTATCCAGGTACAGAGTGTGTGTGATTGAAGCACAGACACAGGGCCAACTGAGCAATAGCCAGAAAAAAATCCCAGAACAACAAAGTGGCTGGCTTGGTTCAAACCCTTTGGAAAATGGAGGATATGCATCTTTTACACTTCGCAGGACAAAACCAGAACTTAGCTATATGCTTCTTATTCAGAAACTGCAACATGGAAAGCTTGCAAGCATAGACTATTCACCTATTGTACGGTACTCATACTCAAATGAATAAATCACCTTTTGCTTGAAAGAGGAGAGAAGGTACAGTGAAAAACTCTACATAGAGCTACATGAATGACAAACACAAGGATTACTTTCTGTATTTTTGTGATGGCATACAATAAACATCCTCTAGATATTCATATCCAGTTCTCTCATTAACATTAGACTACCTTAAGATCTGAATATTTAGAATAATCAAAGCCAGGTGATTTTTTTGAACAAATATTAAAAAAAAATAATTCTGATATAACCATATATTAACTTTTCAGAAAACTGTTTTAAATAATACATCTTCTATGATTTGTTCATAGATACAGCTAAATAGGGATAAACCTTCAGACAGGTCTTTCTTTTAAACCATTTGAGAGCTCTTCTGACAGTGAGACTCAAATGGGCTGTGTGAACAGCAGCAGCACAACAGTAAGTAGAAATCCTTTTTTCTTCACCCACTATTGGGGCCACAAATTATATTTCTTCTATGTAAATGGCAGTGCTATACACATGAGTAATACGCCTTGCTGCCAGGCAGCTCCTTTAAAACTATTCTAGAATTAATATTGGGACAATTTATAGATGGGTAATGGGTGGAGTCACAGAATGAGGGTGAATTCCTGTTTCTGACTCAGTATTTCTCCTGAGTACTTGGGGCTTTTCTCAATCAAAATATACATGGTTTCCAAATCACCTACTGACTGAAGACCTGGATTTGCCATGAACCAGCAATGACAGGCTGTAGAGCTAGGCAAAATCAACCGGAATTGAGGGTGGAGACACCCGCATTATTTGTATCCAGGGAAGATGAGAGACTAAAATCCCATTTTTAATTGGAAGTAGAGTTTGAAATTCTTTATTGCACAAAATATCTCTTGCAGAGGGAAGAAATGTAATTGTATTTTGGTTTAAACTTCATGCAGTTTCTTACACAGAAGAATCATAAGTACTGCTTAACATGGAGCTTAGAAAGTTGATGGTGATGCCAGATTTTGATGTCTCTTAACTGCTTTACAGACCAGTTTTAAAATTTGGCTTCAGAGATCATTATGTAACTATATACAAGAACCAATAATGTCAGCATGCCATAACAACAAGTCACCATGGTTCAATTTCAAATACTGCTGGGCATTTAATAGCTTCCCGAATGCTTTGTATTTTTGTCCCAATAATGATTGCATTTTGGAGAACAAATTAGCAGATTATTATTGATAGTTCTTGTGTTCAATAATTTAAAAAAAAAAGGTACATATTGCTTGAGACTTTCAAGTGGAATTTCTCTTTTCTCTGGAAAGCGTACTGCAGTATCTAAAAAGCACAGCCAGAAAACTTTTTTTTATAGTGGATCCAACTCTGCTGATGTTTAGTTCATCATTTTTCCTTCGCTGCTTTCCTGACACTTTCATGTCAGGCTGTATTCTCACAACAATAGGATTTTTGATTAGGTGTTTCTGAAGTGTGTGTGGAAAAAAAATCTAGGTGGCAAAAATGATACTGGATCCTTGGGTTTGTCTATCTATTTATTTATTATGAACATTTTTTTAATGGCAGCACACATGAGGTGTTATACAGCACAAATAATGCGATTAAGCTTATGCAACACAAATGCTAAAAAAAATTGTTCAGAATTATTTTTAAAGAAATGGAAAAAACAAGGCCACTTGTAGGTAATTCCCCCTTAAACTGGAAAAGACTTTGTAAAAGTTTTATTTTTTGCATTACTTTATACTCGTATACATTTTTATTTTTAATTTGGTGAATTTAACTGTGACAGATGTAAAGAAAGTTCAGTCTCTTATTAAGGTTTCAGTAGCATTTGCTTTTACATATTGAAAAACAATCAACAGAAATACTCCTCTGGCACAAAGCGGATATTATTGCGGACAAAATCTGTTACATGTATTATAAAACCATCCAAAAGCCTATACGAAACATCTTGAAAGTTAAACTCTGAAGGGAACAATAAGGCTAACTATTGCCCATATTTCAATTTCACTACATTAGTGTAAAGTATCCTAGGAGGATTCAAAGGCTTCAGCTTCTTTTGCATTTTCAATTGTTATCCATAAACACACAAAAAGGGGGATATAGTTGATTTGATCCAGAGTGGATATAGATTACAAAATATGAAAACCTTTAGTTCTCTTTTCTATGTTCACTTAAAAATGTCTCCTATATTACACTTCTAGGTGATTTTACCTTCTCTTAACCATGCAAAAGCTATAGTGTTTCAAAGCTGCAGATTAGTGATGGTGGCAGCTTATTCCTTTTGGTTATCTACAGCACCATCTTAGTGTCTTGAGGCATAAAAGAATATTATCTGTGTGACAGTTATGGCTAGAGCCATCTATACTGTTCATGCTATCAGCACTCAAAGAGCTCAGAATAGAAATCATTCAGTTTAAGACATCTTCTGTAGTTTCATTAAAAGCTTAAAATCATGAGGTACTGCAAGTTATGACTAAGGTTATATGAAAATTTCAGTAAATCTACGATGTGGAAAAGTATATATGCAGTTTGGGTGGTTAGAATAGAATTGCTAATCTTTTGTAAAGGCAGTTGACCATAAGCAAGACAACCTATAAATCTGCTTTCCTTCTTTACTTAATTTTCATCACAAATAATGTGCCACTCTGATTGCATGAAATCATCAGGAGTGTCTTCAATTACTGTGTGCAGCCTCTGATCAAAATGACTTCCTCTATTCTCAATCTGGGGGATGATGGGGAGGAAAACGGGAGGAGGGGGTGAGAAATGCACAGCTAGTTATGTATTACAAATGTCAGGTTACTGTGAAAGTGTATATATTCATATTTAATAATTTCTAAGCTGGAGTTGTGATTGTAATAATGGCTCATTCATATCTGCATTTCATTTAAATGCACTGTTTTGACTCACTGAACATTTGTCAAAGATATTATAGCTAAACTTTTTCACATGACCACTGAGGTAATGACAGCATTACATTACCAGAAAACTGCATGACTTGCTGATACTTCCATTTTCCTCAGCAGCTTATGAAATAATCAAAATGTGTGCATGAAATGGCGGCCTGTTCTGAATTTATTTTAATACAGATAGGCTTATACAGAGAAATGAAGAAGAGTGTAGGACCTCAGACACAAGAGACAATGACTGCGCACAAAGCTGAATTTTACTAGCAGGAAAGATGGATATATGGGTATTAGACTTTTCATAGCTATAGGAAGGATAATCTTTCAATCAGATTAATGAGAAAATATATTGCATGGGCCCTACAGCACTTTTTGCTTTCCAGGCTAATACGTGATTTAAATCCCAAAAGTACATTTTCAGCATTACAATATCCTTTGATAATAATGTCGCTTGCACAAAGACAGATAAAAATAAAACAGTCCCCCTTGATTTCCCATTTTAGATTTGAAGTATATTTTCTGTTCTTTGCCTGCAATGAAGTGAATTCTATTGAGAAGGGTCACATTTAATAAGACAAAGAGAATTTTCTAATTATGCTACCTGTCAAGATTGGAATCTATGGGATTGCAACTGCAATTGAAGAAACAGAGGAAGCAATTGCATATAGTCCGGTTTACTTTGGTGTATGATTACTATTTGCACTTAGATATTGCTAAATGTAAATCACGCACACACACAGAAGCATGCTTTGAGGTAAACACCAAAAGGCAAGTCTCAAAATGGATTGTGTAGTCCTCATTTCAATTTTCAGTATGCAATTTCCCAAGCTTCCCTAATTTATCTATAGAAAAATAGTGGAAACCTGTGAAAATGAAACACTTTTAAATTATTCTGAGTCACACAAATATACAATGGACCAAATGATAAATGTAATTAAAGCACAAATTACTAACGGAATAAGAATGTATATGCATAATTATGCTAGGTTAAGCATTTATGCATCTTTCTGGAGGAAAGCAAGTACTATAGCAGTGAAGAAAAACAAAAGCCAATTAAAATAAATGCAATAAGAAAAAAATACTCTCTGTACAGTTTCTTATCATTTTTACGTGGTTCATATTAGAAGCATGCAAACATTAAAGAAAATCTTGCTGTTATAAATGGAGCCCTGAAAGTTATCATATGCTGTCCTTTCAGGGTCTCTGGGGAACTGTTCAATGTGCCCCATCAGACATTACTCTTATTTGCGGCATTGCAATCTTGGAAACACTATGGCACATTAGACAAGGAAAATAAATATTGCGTTCTTGATGGTTTCCTTCATATTACAAGTTTACACAAATCTGTGGCACACAATCAATTATTATAAATACTTTATAAAAATAATAAATTAGTTCTTTTAGTGGCTTCATCACATTTTTTTTATTAAAACATGTCTGGTAGGATGATGCAGATGATGACCACAGGTAAAACAGTCAGCATAATATAAGCCTCCACCAAGCCTTTTTTTGTTTCTTTTTTAATGAGATATTTGTGTGCTAATATATATATATATATATATATATATAAATATACACACACATATATAAATATATAAATATGCATGCACACATATAAAATCTCCTAATGCAACATATGATTTATTATTTACTGAAACAGAATGGAAACTTTTATCTCATTTGATTTTATGCAAGTTGCAATCTGACTTTTCAACTATTTGCTTTACATCTCTATTTAGCTGCTTCTGTGGTGTTTATTCAGGAGGGAAGAAAGATGGCCACATCACTTTATTTTCCTTAAAAACATTTAAGCTCTGTAGATGTTTTTTAATAACTCTCAAGTGGTGTCTTTTGAGAACTACTATCAAATATCTTATTACTAAGCTACAGCTTTAAACATTTACAGTAGGAAGACTACTAAAAATTCATAAATGATTTGAGCATTCTAGTCTGGCTTAGGTTTCTGAATGAATAAATATGCAGCCTATTCTGTTCCAGACCAAATATTTGGTGTCATCATCCACCCATATGACAACAGCAAAGCATAAAATTCATAGGCTGCAATCTCCTTTCATATCCATACCATAGGAGCTTCAAAATTTTGAATTATAGATATTTTAGACAGGCTGCCAGCAGCCTCAATGATAGGTTGCTGATCTGCCAAGATTCTTTCACCCTCCAAATGGTGTTACCACTTCCACATGTCTTCCACATTTGTAATCGGTTACCCAAATAGGAGATGATGTGACCAAAGATAGATTAATTCAGCTAAATGCCTTCTGTGGGCCAAAATTTTCAAAAGCAGGCATGTTAAGTTGCAGCAGGAAAATTATGCTGACCCTGTGATCCTGAGATAGGGTAGATCTTTTCCAGCTTCAGCATTGTCCGTTCAAAGGAACATAGAAGGTTCATGTACTGAGCTTCTTGCCCTCTGTCACTTCTGAAGCCTCCCCTCCTTCATGCAGAGATCAGAGGGATTTTTGTACCTTGCTGTACAAAAACACCCATGAAGTGACCTTAAAAAGAAACATTGAGAGCAGGGTTGCAGACTCTTAGAGCTTCACAGAAATATGAGAGAATGTGAAGGTGCTTTTTAATGTGCTTCCCCACTCCTAGTTGTCCACAGAAGATGGTCTTTTTTTTTTTTTTTTCATCTTTATCCCCCAACGATCATTTGATTTCTGTGGCCGATATGTCTATATATTTCCATTCAACGTGCAGGCAATCCATTCAGTTTCCTCAGTATTTATGAGCCTGCTTCTTGAGAGGACTGGTAGGAGATAGTCCTATCATCTGCAACACCACAAAAAAAGTAGAATGAAGTCACTCATTCAACGAAATATTGGTTTTTCCATGAGAATTCCATGAAAGCTCTGTAAATTTTAATTTGGTCAAGATTAGGCCTGAGATTATCAGCATATATACCTCTGGACAGCCAAAACACTTCTCAGCAGCAGCTGACAATTCCCTAGCCCTTTTCTTTAATTACATGTGAAGGTATGTTTCTCTCATGGCATTTGCTTGAAATTCACAGTTTTTGTTTAAATTGCACATGCAAAAGCAAACAGTGTTTCCTACTCTTGGAAATAAATTGAACAATATTACAGAAGTTTGGGGTGATCTTTCCCCCATTGGACCAGAGATACAAGAGGCTGAGACTGGCTATTCTTGAACTGGATATTATGTTGTTCAAACTTCCCAGTTTCCTATATCCTTTACTTCTGCACCATGACACTTCCCCAGTCCAAAGACTTCAGTGTCCACCTCTGATCTTAGCAGGAGAGAGTACTTTATACACTATCAGCCTCATCTCTGAAGCTTCTTTAACATCATGAGGGAAATGGAACTGTACTCAAAATCAACTCTTTAGAGCCATAGGAATCTGTTCTAGGAAGGAGAGTCCAGTAATGCACCAAAATGGTTTTGATACAGAGAGAAAGCAGTAGTTAAAGCCTTCAATTCTGGCAATGGTGGAAGAAACACTAACTACACCAGGCTCTTCCTAGCTTGTCTTCTATGCCTCCTGCAGAGGAATTCCCTATTAGGGATCTTTTCTGAGTAAGGTGATTAGAAATCTTACAAAACCCCTGTAGTTTTCTTCCCTGTATTCCCTTTTATCATTTTGTGGCTGGAAGCTTACCTTTAATTTGGTGGCTTTTCTTGTTCTTTCAGTAATGGTATATCTGTCATGCCTTTAAAATCAGAAACACTAGGCTCCAAAATTTTTGTAAATCAGGAGTTCCAACAGGACATAACATCAAATTTCTTACAGAACTGAAGAACTGGGACCTTCAGTGGAACTAAACATTCAAACATAAAATGAAAGAAAGACAAACTGCAACAGAGGGATAGGGAAAAATCAGTATTTTCCCTTGTCTGTTCAACTCATTTACAAGGAAGAGGCAAGGTACTCTTCCATCTGGATCCCACTGCAGCACTTTAAGAGGCTGTGTATCAAGAAAAAGGATTGCATGAAAACTTTTAGGATCCAATATCGGGGCTATTCTCCCTAGGAAGTGGAACTGAAGTATGCTTTTAGTGTTGACATTGTTTGCGAATTACTTTGTGTGAGAGGTACAAAAAGAAGATAAGGATTCATATTCATGCCCATCTCATTGACTCTGTTTATTATCTCTTCAGAGCTCCAGAGGATGCCTAAGGAAAGTATGGTTGTGAAGGGCAACCCTCACCAGAGCAGGAACTTACTTTTATGCCTGTCCTCATGAAAATGCTTTTCCTAGGTCCCAAAGGTCACTCAGGATTAGTTCTCTATAATAAAGAAACCTCTTCATAACTGCCATACTTGTCAGCTACTCAAATCATCAAAGAAGTGACCTGGGCTTAATTTTAGTGTGAGGTCTGAATGCTAATTCTAATTATTATGTCTTATTTGGATCACATGAAAAATGCCCAATGCCCAACAGATACATACAACGTCAAATTATTTTGCTTGTGGTGGCACTTCTGTGAGCCTGAATCTATTTGTTTTGGCTGCAATAGGGTTAATTTTCTTCATAGCATCTTGTACGGTGCTCTATTTTGGATTTGTGACCAAAACGGTACAGATAGCATAAGAATGTGTTAGATATTGTTGAACAGTGTTTATACAGTGTTAAGGCTTTTTTTGCTTCTCAGCAAGTTGGCTGAGGGTGTACAAGAACTTGGGATGGGACACAGATAGGATGTCTGATATCTCATTATCATATGACATCATGATGAGCAATAAAAGCTACAAGGAAGAAAGAAGAAGGACATCTGGAATGATGGTTTCTGTCTTTCTAAGTAACCACTGCACATCATGGAGCCCTGCGTTCCTGGAAATGGTTAAAACTCTGGGAAGTAGTGAATTAATTTCTTTTGCTTTGCTTGCACATGCAGTTTTTGTTATTAAACTTGTAGTTTTGTGTGGCTGGGTTCTGGTGGAGCAGGGGATTGGGGTTTCAGGGGTGGCTTCTGCAAGAAGCAGCTAGAAGCTCTCTGCAGGCCCCACAGAGTAAACACCAGCTGGCTCAAGGCCTGAGTTGTTGCTGACCAAAGTCAAGCACATCAGCAATAGTCATAGCGCCTCTGGAAATCACATTCACAGGAGGAGGAAAAAAATGCAAGCAGCTGCTTTTTGCCACTAGAGAAGGGAGTGAGAAGATGTAAGAAGCTGTGCAGACACCAAGGCCGGGGAAGGGGTGGGAGATGGCGCCCTAGATGCCGGAGAGAAAGATGTCCCTGCAGCCCATGGAGAAACCCATGGTGGAGCAGGTGTCGCCGCACAGCCCACGGAAAAGGCCGAGACCCCACCTGCAGCCTGTGGGGAGGCCCCACACTGAAGCAGGTGGAGACGTATTGAAGACACTGTGACACACTTCAGAGCAAGCCTCTGCCAGCACTTGCAACCCATGGATATAGTTAGACACACAGAGATAAGAGGGAAAGAGACATCCACGCTGGATGAGATTTGCTGTGGGGTGTGGAGGCCTGTGACTCCATGGAGGACCAGGCTGGAGCAATCTGGGCCTGAGAGACATTCTATGATTTTATGACTGCACCCCATAGAAGTGACCCATGCTGGGGCTGTTGGTGAACAGATGGGATGCCAAGCACAGTAGTATAGTGCATTAACCTTTCCCTTTGAGATAGGGGAAAGGAGTCATGTTGGAGAATTCGTGGAGGACTGTCTCCTGTGAGTGGGACCCCACGGTGCAACAGGGGAAGGGTGTGAGGAATGCCCCTTCCCTGCACCAGCTAAGAAGGAAAACAACTTGTGAGGAACTGACTGAAATTCCATTCTCCCATTCCCTGCCCCTCCCTGTGCCACAATGGGGGTGGAAGAAAGGGGCAAAATCATGACTAAAGTGAAGTCTGATAAGAAGGGAGGGGTAGAGGCAGGTGTTTTAAGATCTGGTCACACTCATTATCCGACTCTGTGTATGTTGTGTAGTGTAGTGTAATTAGAGAGTTTTCTTTCCTTTATTCTGTGTTGAGTCTGTTTTGCCTGTGACACTAATTGTGGAATGATCTCTCCCTGTCCTTATCTCCACTCCCAAGCCTCTCAGTATATATACCTTCTTCCCTTGTCCAGCTGGAAAGGGGAGTGATAGACCGACTTTGGTGGACGTCTGGCCTCCAGCCATGGTCAAACCACCACAAACTGTTTTCATCTTAGCTCACAATTTTTCTCTTTTACCTTTCTGATTCTCTTCCACTGTCCACTGGAGGGGAGTGAGCAAGCAACTGCATGGGGTTGAGCTCAAAATACACTCCCAGTTACATGCTTTACTTTGGCATCTGTATCTTTCAGGCTCATTACCACCATGGTAGGTACTGTGGCACAGTTTCATGGCAATTAACATGGGAGTTATTTGCTTACTCTGTATTATGTCATTCCTGGAGCCAAGCCATCCAAAAGTTCTGTTGAGAATGTGTTAGAAGGTAAGGGTGTTCAGCTTTTCTCAAGGGACGTGGCACACTGTAAGATTAGATTTGGCAAACCCAGGTTCTAATGCCTCCTCCCAAAGCTGTAAGAACATGGACATACATACAGACCAAAAGTCACAGTTTAAGTTCTCAAGTGTATGTAATTTCCAGGGGTAAAGTGGTTTCTCTATAGATAGAAGTTTCAAAGAAGAAGTCTTAAACCTCCTGAAGGATGCGAGCTGTAGTTCTGGCATATACTGGAATTTCTTGCCAGCAGTTATTTTTGGGGCAGCATGTGGCTACTTTTAACTGAGGACCAAATATTTTTCAAAAGCATTCATAAAAAATGAATGGATGAAATATCCTAAGAAGCATACTACCACCTGCTCTCTTCCTTCCACTCCACACCCCCATACTATGCTAGCACTTCATAAAACTGCAACGTAACAAGTCCTTTTTGACAACAAAACTGCTTTTGTGAAGAAACACGTTCATTTGCAATCCTAATGAACTGAAAATACTGACTCCGCAAATATGTGAAGTGCTGTGTATCCCTACCAAGAATTTAAAATAGTAAGAAATGACCCTAACTATAGCAACAACTAATTGGTTTACTGCCCTGACGAGCTACTGACAAGAAAAGCAGTTTGTAGCAGTGCCTTCATCACAGGGTATTCTAAGAAATAACTAATTTAAACCTTCTCAAGCACAGACACAATCTGCTCCACATGGGAGCGTATCTCCAGAGGGTTCATTAAGTTACTGGCAGTCTAGATTTTGGAAGCAAAACTAAACACTATGTCTCTGTTCTATTCTTTGCTATGCGATTGCCTGAAGACCTATACGTTCTATGAGTTGTGGTGGTGGAAAGAATTGCAAACTGTCCCTGAATATAAACAAATACAGAAAGTACAAAATTATATTCTGCACAGCTGGTACATTTAAATACAGTAGCTGAAAAAATATTGTTTCCTGTAATACTTTTTGAATAGCTCCATATTCGGTTTCAGAAAAACATTTCTTTTTTTTTTTTTACATAGGAATAAATAATCTGTTACTCAAAAGTAAGTGGTGTCAGCATTGCTACCTTTCATTAGGATATAATAGGGGATTTGCAAATGTCTTTCATACTTGTTTATGTTTCTGACTCCAGTGGCCTGTAAAATTCCTTCTGATCCTTCAGTCTCACTTAGAGAGGAGATTTAAGTAGCCAACCTGTCTTGTATTGGGCAGAGGTACATATCCTAAGGGCTTTGTGACCACCCTCTATCTTGGGTCTGGAAAGGAAGCACATAAGAGAATCTGTGCCTTGTCTTGATTCCAAAATGTTGGTGCACGCCTTGCTGACTTTGGTTCACATGGTTTCATTTCTCCCTTGTATTGCTTTGTGATTTTTTTTGGTTCAAACGAACTCACTCAAAAAGCAAATCTTAGCCAGAATTGCAATTTTGGGTATTTTACAGTAAAAGCTCTGAGGCATTTGCAGCTTTTAGGCGGTTTCCACCCAAACCCATAAATTAGATGTTATACTCAATCCAGGTTCATGAATCTGTGGTTTTCAATGACACTTGAAACCAGGAAAATGTATCTGTTTCTGAGCTTTACTTTTAAAGTTTTGTACAGCTCTCTATAATACTGTTGACAGCTATTTAGATATCACTGGATTTAAATGTTTGCTTTAGAAAATCACATTGGGAGAATTTTGGTTTGTAAATGAAAGCTGGTTCAGAGCTCTGTCCTATTTTGCTGAAGTTCAAAAGGGAAAGGATAAATTGTTCTAGTTTTAAACCATTTCAACAGCTAATGGAATGGTAGAAATGGAAAAGGCCCATGTTCTTGGAGCAGAAAGGTCTGAGTTACATTCCCAGTATAGCCTGTGTGAAGATTACATGACAGCTGTGGCGTCTGCATTTACACAGTCACAAATCATTTACAAGACTGACAGTTGTGCCACAGTTTGTGGTTTTCTCTGCCACCAATTGAACTAAAATATCTCAAAGGGAAAGGTTAATGCACTATACTACTGTGCTTGGCATCCCTTTGAATATTGAAAAGTCTCTTCTGTACTAATGCATAAAAATCAGCCAAACCAAAATACAGTAAAGAGCAAAAAACTGTTCCTGAGGTTGAAACCTGTAAATTCACTGGTCTCTCTTACTTGCCATTGAGCTATACTCTTTCACTAGGAAGGAGGGAAAAAAACCGGTCTCTTCATAGTTGATATTTATCCCCTTCCAGGCTGGCCAAATTACCACATACATATAATATTTAGCGGGTACAGCAAGGGTGCAAAGAATGCTAGCTCTTCGCAGCTCTTAGGGAAAGGAGATAACTGTCCACCCCGGGGCCTGGCAATTGCCTTCAGTGAAGGGAAAGGAGAGGGGTGCTCTGGAGATACACTGCATCAGTAATGCTCTCTCAACTCTATTTACTTCCTCCTACATTAATGAAGTGTCTAGTATATAGGAGTGGTTTGGTTTTTTTTTTTTCTGACAGTGGTGTCTGTGCAATGCTGGTGTTTCACCAAGGTCAGGAGAGGTAGCACTGAGAGCTTTAGCTGAATGATGAAGTGTCAGTGGCTTCAAGCAACATACGGAGGCCTTTATTTCTTTGGGAAATGTCTCTTATTGTGCCTCAAGAGGTATAATGGCATCACTCTGCAGGAACTTACATGAAGAAAACTGTCATTCAAAGCATGAAGTGTTATATATATTTAAAAGATAACTTAATTCTGTTCTTTCTGATTCGTACTTTAAATTAAAAGTGATGCCTTTTGCTCTGGGCAGTGTTCATGCCTAGCCATACTTTTCCCATTATAAGTTATTTAGACATTGAGGACAGAGTATTAGTAACTATTTTAAAAATATTTGTTACTTAGGTATGTAACTCAGGTTTTCAAAAGCATCCAAATCACTTCCAGAGACCAATCTTAGGCTCATAGGGAGTTACAAAGGTACCCTATATTTTTAAGGATATTTCTAACTTTAATCCTTCAAATGGAAAATATTTTAATCCCTTTTCTTTTTCCTATCAGAAAACTTTTTTGATTAAAATATCTGTCTATTAATTCTCATTCCCTTCTTCCTCATTGGTCACAACTGAACAAACTTATGAGTTTCACTCAGCTCCATGGGCCTCATCTGCTGAAGGTTCTTATTTAGGGATGTTCTACTGTTCAAACCTCATACCCTCAATAGATGACCTTAGAGGAACTTTGCCCCTTTTTTCTTTTAAAAAAGAGAGATACTTCATTTTCCTGTCTTTCCTGGACACATTCTTAACTTCTTAGAAGTATTTTTTGTAAATTAGATATAAACACAATAGTGTTCATTCATATGTATCCTAAATGTTTAATCTTAAAAAAAAAAACAAAAACAAAAAACCTGCTTTCTATAATAAGTGATTTAGCAAAAAAAAATGCTGTTTTTCTTATGCAACTATTCTAATGTAAGTAACTGAATTAACAAGCCACGAGGAGAACATGCATTAAAATATTTACTGTCTACAATTACTTAATTCTTTCTGACTTAACTTTGCAATCTATTATTAAAAATACATATTTGATATGCTTTCTTATTCCACTTCTATTATTTCAAATGTTTTAATGATTGTTTTGCAGAATAAAAATACACTCAATGAGAAAAATGAGATTAATTTGATTCCTTAAAGAATTAAAAGGAAAAACATTTGTAGAATTTTCACTTAATGTATTATGCATGAGTTATCATTTCCAACCATTTCAATAGTTTGAAAATGGAGGAACACCAGAAATGTTGAAAAGCAACTTCTTATGATAGAGTTTACTTTTGATGCTCTAGAAGAGAGATCAGACATGAAACTCAGACTAAGGGTTTGTTTTTTTTTTCTTTTTATTTTAAGTTTGAAGTGGTACTGTTACCACATCAGAATATGAAGAAGATACCCCTTTGGACAGACAGGAAAGAGCTGGAATTTCAAATAAAAAAAATTAACATTTTGCATTCTTCATCACAACACATCACTTCCTTGTAAAGAGAGCTTGAGGGCAAACCATCAAGAAAAAAAAATCAGCTTTCCTCAAATAGCCAGTAGTGTGAGGTCTCTTTCATTTATCTGTATTTGAGAAATGAGGTTCAAGCAGTCACTTTCCAGGTCCCAGCATCCCAGGTCAATGACTCAGTCCTTGAGTTTGACTGCATTTGCCCGAGTCTTTATTTTGAAGGTGTCCCATTTTGCACGTTTGTTGCAGCAGAATTCAAAGATGGAATTCCTAAATCAAAATCACAAACAAACACCTTAATCCTTCAGTTGTGGAGTTAATCATCCATTTTCTGGCACAATGCCTGCTTTGCCAAGTGGAACATTTTCTCATAAAGGAGTTTATGAGAACTGATGACATAAAGCAGCTCAGGTTCAAGTCACTGCCCTGTATCCAACAAAAAAAAGGATTTCAATCAGCTCTTCTATGTTCTTGACAATCAACATGTTATTGGCTAAGCTGGGGTACACATACTGTCTTTTATGTCTTGACCAAAACCTGACATTCTAGATAGGAAAAATCTTTCCAGATGCATGTTTATCAAAACAGGCATGATGAAACAATGAAATAAACTGAAGAACAACTTCTGTTGGAGCATTGCTTTCCTATCTCCTACTGGCTGGCCCATGGCAGTTGCACTACCCAAGAGCAGGCAGAGGAGGGCTGCTCTGCAAGGGCACCTGAGACAGTTTCAGTGACGCCATCAATGATAGCAAATAAGTTTCACACTTGATGGGGTGCCATCCTGCCATGTCAAATAAGAGTATGGCAGGATTGGTGATGGGGACCAGGATCAGCCTCAGCCCGCGGATCACGGGTAAGTCTCTAGTGATGAGCCAGGTCCAGAGTCAAGCTAGGAAATCATGTCAGCGGGTCAGGATCAGCAAGGTACAAGGATAGGCTGCAGTGAACACCCAAAGAGAGGTCCTGAATACATAGTCAGCTCCCAAGTGAAGGGAGGTGGGAAATGAAAGCCGCCTTCTGCAGCTCTGACCAAGATCCCACAACTGACTTGTATCAGAAATGCCTTGAGATAAGGCAGAAAAAGCTCTTGGAGAGGCTGAAAAGATAGCACAGCCTGTGGTGCTGTGCACAACTTAGAGCACTGACAGGTACATAGGTATCTGTACATTGCAGATGTGCTAAGGCTGCAAGGGGATACGTACAGACAACATTGAATCTATGTAGAGAGAAGCTAGTGTTGATGGATGTTGCAGTTTTGCATAGCTGGGTACTGGTAGAGAACGGGGGCCGCAGAGATGTCTGCTGTAAGAAGCAGCTAGAAGATCTCTGTAGGCCCTGGAGAGTAAACATTGTCTGTTTCAAGGGCAGAGTTGCTGCTGGCCAAGGCCGAGCTAATTGGCAGTGGTCACAGTGCCTCTGTGAATCACATATAGGAGAAAAAAAAAAAAAGCAAGCAGCTGCATTTTGCCACCAGAGAAAGGAGTGAGAAGTTGTAAGGAACTGTGTAGACACCAAAGCCTCTCAGTATATATTTTCTCCCCGTCCAACTGAAAAGGGGAGTGATAGGCCAACATTGGTGGGCATCTAGTCTCCTGCCAGGCCTAAACCACCACAATGGGACTTTAGTAAAATAGCATAAATGGTCCAAATAGATTAGTGTACAGATCATTTGCCTTAATAAATTAAGATCTCAATTTCAAAAGTATTTTAAGGTCCAAAGTAGATGGATAAGATTTTACAATGACTAATTTAATGTCTAGATTTTCAAAGTACTAGCATTTATTTCCAGTTACTTGCATCTTTATGTCTTATAATACCTATTTATTTTTTATCAACTCTTTAAGTAGCATCAAAACTAAATTTAATGTCTGATCATTCACATAGGTACCCAAACATACATATTTGTAAATTGACTCTTAATTTGTGTACAAGGGTGAAATAGTGACTGAGAGTGCCATTGGCAAAACTCCCATTAAAAACAATGCATTCAAGACCTTCCCCCCAGATATTTTGCATGTTCTTCAAGCTTTTGTAGATAGCAAAAGCCCAAAGCAAACCACTTTAAAGCAAATAAACACCCCCAAAACAACAATCAATATCCACACCAGCCCTCCCTGCCCCCAACCCCAACCAAAACAACAAATAACCCCCACAAAACCCCACTCAACAAAAACCCCACTCAACAAAACCTCCAAACATACTACAACTGAAAAATATGTCTTTCCACTGTGAGAAATATGTTAGCAAAAGATTTTGACCTGATGGGTTTTTACTGAAGTGAGACTGGTAAGGGAAGAGTGCAATAAACTTAGGCTCATATATAGTTGATGGAAGAAGGGGATTCCATCTTACATTCTCATATTTGGCAACTCTTTGAATGCCTTCCTGTCTCCGAAAGCAAATGAGCATATTCCCATCCACAGTAGAAGGAAGAACACAGAAATCCAATGCACAAGATATTCTTTATCAGGAAGCATTTAGAGAAATTTGACCAAGAGGAAGATGCAAACATCAGAGACCTAAAGAAGTCCCCATCATGTGATCTCCTCTTTAATGCACTTTGCAGCAAACTTTATACCGTATTTTTCAATAAAAAATGGGCACTGGTTAAAGCCATGACTGAAATGTGTTATATTGGGTACCATTGAAATACACAGCACTTTCATAATGGAACACCAGCCCCAATGTATAAATAATTAGAATTTTTTCACTTCTTCCTATGTTTTGTGGAGGAAAGTGGTTTCGAGATATCTGAAATATTTCTCCATTTCTCCCTGCTCATTCAAACAAACACATTTCAAAACACTGTCTTTTTGCTCTCTTCATTTTAAGGAAAATCAGTATATCACTGAGCAAAAAGGAATAAAAAAAATAATTTGCATAGATGTAATAAAAGACTCATGCCAATTTCTGAAGTATGACTATTGTCTGCAGCATGATGCTAGTTTTGTAATTACGGAAATGCAACAATAGGGGGCTTGTGCATTTTAAAGGAAAATGGTTCTGCATAAAAATTCCAGCTGTGAACATGTGATCAGTCCGTTTAAGGACAAAAAAGAGGCACTTCCTTGTATTTGCATTCAATTTCTATGTGCATCTACAGTTCACTCACATCCGCTGCAAACTCATCTGTGCAGTTATTCCTTTTCTTTAGGCACAGAATATAATAACACCGTGGAAAAAAAAATAAAAAAAAAATAATGCACACTTCACTATTCTAGCTGAGAGGTTATGTGATTTAAGATCAAAGTCAAAAGAAAAGCCAGGTAACAGCTAAGCTCAAAAATTAAATAATGAAGAGAATTGTGCATTAAATGGACCAATTTGAAATATTCCTATCTTAGCATAATTAAAATTTTACATATAATGATACAACCAAAATCCACCAGCACTTTTTTTCTCCTAATAGAAAAAGCTAGATTAAAAAAAGTAATTTAAGATGGAACTAGCTGCCTTGTCTTATAAAGAAAAAGAAAAAAAAGAAATAAAAAAAAGAAGCCTTACATTCATTTATGGAACACTTCAAAACAGGAATAAATGAAAATGAATTAAAATGTATATATCATCTGCTGTTCTTTCCATCACGAGAAAAATTTCAGGTAGCCAACTGTTTTGAAATAAAATTCCCTGCAGTTGCTATAGTGATGATAATAAAGTTCCTGCCTCAATTTATGAGATAGAGGTTCCTAGCAGAACACTTGAAAAGGTAAGCTAATCATAATGAAGACACTGTTAGTTCTCATGCTCAGAGCAGCCTCCTTGAATTTAGTTCACAATTACAGGACTCCTCCATTGTTGTCAATTTTGTTATATGTACATTATCATAATCTTCCTCAATGTGGCAGTAACAAATTATGCAGCAGAGACAGTACTACTCTTTTTCTAGGTTAAATCAGTGGACAAAGGATACACAAGTTTGCCACAATAAACAATGACTGAATCAAAGATATTTCCCTATTAGCAGGTTTTTTCCCCATTACAAATCTTTGTTTTTCTAACCATGCAATGACAGTATATTTTTTTTCCTTCTATAGTACATATTGTTCAAGTCTCGTTTTATCTCAGTGTTGATGCAAACTAAATAGCTTTAAAGCAGACAGTTACCTGTCAAAATGGATGAGTCATCAAAGCAATGTCAAAGATAAGACATTATTGCTCAGATGTATGTTCTACTGCAATAATTTTGTAAAATAACATAATTTACTTTAAAACATTTGTGAAGCTAAAATAGCTCCCATAATAGATGGTTTAGAAGAAAAATATGCAAAATAGCTGACAAAAAATAGAATGTCATTAAATATTATTTAGATAAATATGATAAAACAGAAATATTAAATCTGCCAAAAACTAGGACTAATCATTGTGAAAACAATGTTTTAGCAAGGCACTTCTAAAAATACCTGTTATTTGCAACTGTGATGTAACTATATATACATGCGTGTTTCAGTGTGAGAGTCTGCGTGTGTTTTGATGTCTATGTGTCACTGTCATTAAAGATATACGAGCTCCCCCCTTCTGCTACTTTATTGCTTACGTATGTATCATGCCCACCAATACAGAAAATATTTTATTTCTTTAAAAAAAGAAGGCTTTTAGAATAAGATAAAATAAAGCTTAAACACAAATACAATTCCAATAGGATCTAAAGCTTCATGTGCAAAGGCACAAATGCTATGATGAGGATAGGTCATGAAATAAAAGAGATCAAATAAATTAATGAAAAAGCCTGCAAAAGTTAACGGTCATGATGTGAGTAAGCTTTTAATTAATAACTTTCATTATTTTTAAAGTCCTTTACAGCTGGAGTCCTAAGGAGACAGGGCTCCAGCAACCAAAGAGCAAAGCCAGTTATGATGTTTTTTTTCCATGGAGTAAAGTCCTTATCCCATCTAGAGCCATATTCTCAATAACAGCATATGTTCTTTGGCCAAATGTGTGAAGCCTTAATCTGACCAGTGACATTCAGGTCAGGAGTACGCATATGGTCTGCCATACTGACTCAATTAACCATCCATCAATTTAATTGCATAATATATCAGAAGATGTATTCCACTACTACTTACAGTTACATGCAAGCATGGAAGTAAATAAGACAAAGCAACAATTTTCTGTTGTTTGTTTACCTTACCAGGAACACTAGGTAGAAACAATAACATGTTTTATAAAGTATTTTTGTTCTTAGAAAAAATAATTTTTGACAGCTAAACTGATCAGAGGCTGCTAGTTTTAGAAATTATATTCCTTGTAATAAGCAAGCGTAGGTGGAAAGCACAACTTACAAGAAAATTACAGCGCTTCCACTGATTCTAATCACATTAATGTAGTGATAAGGGGAAAAAGAAGGTATATTATTTAAACATTATGTAAATTATGAAGAGAGTTAACACATTGCAAACTTATAAGTAGTGACATAGTTGAGTTGATTTATGCAATCACTCCAGACATCAAATCCTTCTGGAATAATATACATGACAAAAAATGACAACATGGTGACAAGTCTAAAAAAAAAAAAGGAGGAGGAGGAAGGGGAAGAAGTGGAGGGGAAGAGGAGGAGAAGGTGAAGAAGGAGGTGGAGGAGGAGGAGGAGGAGGAAGAGAGGGAGAAGAATGAAGAGGAGGAGAAGGAGAAGGAGAAGGAGAAGAAGGAGAAGGAGAAGGAGAAGGAGAAGGAGAAGGAGAAGGAGAAGGAGAAGGAGAAGGAGAAGGAGAAGGAGAAAGAAGAAGGAGAAGGAGAAGGAGAAGGAGAAGGAGAAGGAGAAGGAGAAGGAGAAGGAGAAGGAGAAGGAGAAGGAGAAGGAGAAAAAAATCAAAGAGAAGAAGCAGAAGCAAGAAGAAGAAGAAAGATGGAGAAGGGAAAGGGGAAGGAGAAAATAAAACTTGTATTTTAAATTTTCTAAGATAAAATTTTCAAGTAATAGAAATTAAACATAAAGCCTTCCAAACTGGTATTCGCTGGAAGATACAGATTTCAGGCTCTGGCCAGTTTCAGTGTTATATGAAATGCCCTCTTCAGAATATGCATTATTTTTAATCTGTTAATTTCAAAACTAGGATGTGAAGATGCATTCCAGAAAATGGATAATATTTAGAATTTCATAAGCAAGAGTTTAACTTCTAAGCTTTGTCTCCAAACCTGCTATGCAGGCATTGAAAACCTTGATCCTCATTTGCCAAGCCCGTGGGTATCACAACTAGTGTACAGACCAGTTATCAGGCACATATCATAATGCTTTTTGATCTTCTTTATTGTAGACAAATCACTGCCATACTGCTGAAATCCTTTCTTTTCTGTCTCTCCTTTGTGGGAGGAAACAATTTTGGTGTGACATATCTTTACAGACCAGCAGTTGTTGCCTACAATTGGATCTCACCTTCATGATTTTTTCCTCCTGTGAAGAATGCCCAGTTCGGTATATTTTGCTTCTTATTCACTCAGAATATTGAGAGAGCTTTCTGTAGTCACTTCTTTCTACAAAGAAACAGAAGTATAGCATCGTTAGTCACTTAGACACTCATAGTCTAGAATAATGTGATCATGTCACATCTAAAAGTTCAGCAGCAGCAATATTAAAGCATTTTTTTATATAACACTTTGGAAAGAGACAAGGAAAACTGCTTCGAAAGATGGTGTATTTTTTGAGCAAAACCGTAAGCTTTGCAATATAGTATTTTTAAATTCTCTGAGTCATCACAAGCATGGGGTAAATAATGTAGCTCTTGTGGAATGGAAAAAGAAAATTCAGAGGAAACACAGGCAACCACTTTTTATTAGACACCTCAGATAATTAGTGACCTGTTTTTATGCTTTTTAATACAATTTACATAGTTTTCTGATAGTTCTCCATAATAAGTTCTGGGAAATTTCCTTTCCCCACAGTATCTTGAAATTCTGTGTATCATTCACTTATTGTTGTTTTCTATAGAGGGAGTTGATTGAGAAGTTTCTCTACAGAATCTGGCCCAAGTTCACCCTCAGCAAAGAAATAGTGCCTCTTGAGGATCCAGTGATATACTCATTAAAAAAGAAATGTTATCGTTTTGCGGTTATCAATCATTACACACACCCTTACATAGTAGATGTGTCTGTGCCACACAGATCTCTCCAGCCCCCTACATTTGACCCATGTTTTGGTTCCTTGTGACTCTCCTTGCATCCCAGGCCATTACAAAGTCTTCTTCCTTTGTGTGCATTCTTGTTTTTTGGGACAATCTAGGATCTACCTGACCTGGGATGCAGAGCTAGAGAGATGTTGCCAGACTGTACTGTATCAGACTCCATGGCTCAAGGTTCTCCACAAATAGAAGTAAAAGGCACAGCCCTCAGCCACAGCCAGATGAGAAGAATCCATCCCCATTCCATGAGGCATATGTTTGTCACTCAAAATGATCTTGCATGTTGCAGGAACTTCCATTGGGTTCTAAGCACCCGTACTTTTGAAAACAATTAGAAATTAAAAGTACTTGGCCTTGTTCTCACAGATCTTGGGAATCTGAGACAGATCACTGAGAGAATTTTTCTTCTAAACTTAATTTTCTTTAAATCATTTTGCAGGCTGCATTGGAGGCACATCAGTCAAGGAATAAGGTCTGTTCCTGAAATAACAATACATGCTTAATCAAGGAACAGAAAACATAGCTTGATGCTCAATTAACTTTTCAAGTAAATTGAAAAGGCAACTGTTGTTTTCTGTGTTTCTTTTTCTAAGGGTACTGTCCTCATTGTGCTAATGGTTGAAGAGAACACATTTTAGCTCTTGCTAGACTCTGCAACCTAAACTCAACCTGAATGGAAATCAGCTCTGGCTTATTTCTAATTGGTCACTCCACTGGTTTAGAAGGTGCTACAGGGCTCCTGTGGCTTACAAAGGAGGCTGAAGCAGCAGCTGACAAGGGAACTACTTCTTCAAGCCTCATCAGAGAAATGAATAGCACAGCTGTTGTATCACACACATCTAATAGCCAAATTAATATTTTTATCAAAGAATATCTAACAAATTCAGAGGCTGTATTTTTTCTCCATGAAACATCCATTTACTGAAACAAACATATTCATAAAACCCACAAATTATTCACGGCCAGCTGAGCAAGAGAAAAAAGAATATTCTCTTCACAAGAATTATTGTAGCAAATCATTCCACTTCTTTTATTACTACTCTGATTTTAATATAGCTCGTGGATTTAATTATCCAGTTCAGGATATATTTGTAAAGTTATAAAAAATTGAAAGTACTATAAAATTAATAGTTATTACGACTAATCCATGATTAATATACTACCTGATAGTTTTTACATGTCCCAGAATAGCAGTTTAGCAAATACAATTTCTTGAAATTCAGTTAGAGATTGAGCCAATTTTCTGAAAAAGCCACCAACTCGCTAATTCCTTCTCCACAAAACGCCTATGTCTGAGATGGTGGTGGAGCAGCCTTAAAATCACAGCATCAGTCAGCCTGTAAGTTTGGTCATCCTTTTTCCTCTAAAAACCTGTCACCTAACCTGGGAAGCTCCCCCATTGCAGTCTCTGAGGCCACAGGGCCTGATGTAACTTAGAAAACCCAAGTAAATTTCTTGCCATATCATACTGCCATATGGCAATCTCTATTTTAAACCACCATGCATTAAGGAATCCTTGTCTCTGTATTGGTATTAGGTGATGTCATAGTATAAGATGATGTGACAGGAGAATATATTGATTTAGAATTTGCTGCCCCTCCTTTTAAAATGTAGAAGCTGACTAAAACAAGCAACAAAGGGCATCCTACAGATAAACAACACACGTTTTGGGTCAAGAGATACCCTTAAAACACCACAAGATAGTATTTTAAGGCTTTGTCTGCAAAAAAACATCTGGTGGAAGGACACAGAAAGAAAAAAATACTAGAGAAACATGTTAATTGGGATATAAATTAGAATTACCACATGTAATGGAGCAAGCTGCTCCTCAGAAAAGGGAGGTATGTAATCTGGTTTATAACGAGACACTCATCAAAATGGACCCAACAAACACAGGCAAGCAAACATGCTCTGCAGATAGTCTCACAAGATCACTCTCTAAATAACTCATCCACACACAAGGCAGCTCATGTTTTTTTGTAGCATTTTAGTTTGGCTTGGCTCTGGGATTCCTATTTTAAACAAAAGATTGATGCATTACAAACAGGCAAGAGTCTGGATAAATGAGATCTGATGTTTATTCATGACAATTTTAAAAAATGTTCAGATAGTAAACAAAACTTAATTACTTTAGAAAGACATAAAATCTGCTGATATAGGATATAATGCTAAATAATAATCACCAGAAAGCCATCTCATTATTATTGGTTTTGTGTTTGATATGGGTTTGGCCCAAGGCAAAGCCCAGGGCTTTATTTATTTAAAAGGGTACGAAAACAAGGCAATATGCATGTTTCATATTAAATATTGTGATGGCATTACACTATGTGAAATGCAACGAGAGAGAAACATTGTGAAGCACTGAGGAGAATTTAAAAATTTATATTTTGTTGTACTTTTTCTCAGACATAAGCAGACTTTCTGAGGGATTATGGGAATACTAATAGCCACTATGGTGTGGTAATTTATTATAATCTCGTAGCAAAAAAGAGTACACATGTATATACATACACACTCTGAATCTGTAGCTACGTCTGATTTTCCTATTAAGTTATCCGTTATTTTTTTTAATTGCAAACTCTGATGAGTCTAAGTCAACATATTTCCTTACTGCTCCTTCTGCTTGTCAGCTGTAGCTGGATTGATAAAATGCAAATGAACAAATCATTAACGAGTACTGGTTATGAATCTCTCAGGCAGTTCAGGACCCTATCAAATCCTGCACCTATTACTTTGTGTGATTGATGTACTATTGTAAGTGATTGTTCCTGATCTTATTAAATCTTATTGATTTTTTCCCAGTTTCTATTTTATGCAGGACCAGGCTTGGACTATTATGAATGTTGCTGAACACTGTTAATCAAGCTTACACAGCTATTTTGATGGCAAACAATTAGAACTCTGAAGCAATACCTTGCAATTAGCTTCAGGGATATGAACCTCAGCACCATAATAATGAAAGAGACCTTCTCCTTCAAGCAAGGTAATGAGATTTACAATTATGACCCCAAATAACCTCTGAGAAATAACCAATCTGCAAACATAGATGTGTTTATCAATAATTTGTGCCCTTTTTATGAAAATGTATTTTTAATTTTTTTCTTCACATATGAATCATTGTTTCTACTGAAACAAAGTGTATGAAGTCCTATAAAATGACAAATATATAAATTGAAAATCTGTACATATAATTTGAATCCACTGAGGGGTTCTACAGAATGATATGCATCAATAATATTCAAATTTTGTGAGGAAAATGACACTAAAAACTTAGGAGAAAATACTTGAGTGGTTATTACTGTTTGAAAAGGTTTATTTAAGTGTTCAGTTAATATACGCATTAGGTACACTGTATATGCAGTACGTAAGTAGACGTAGACATCCAGAAATATATATCTTTATAAATCCATTATATGCATTTTTAATTTGAGTTAAAAAAACAACAAAATTTTTCTGATTTAACTACTTTAGAAAGGAAAAGTCATTGCACGTGGAGATTGACTTGCATGTTTTTTGCTAGTTTGCATATCTGCTAATTTCTTAGGTGTTTTTTGCTAAAAAGAATGTACTCAACATCTGTAAAATATATTTACATGAAAAAAGAAATGCCTTGGGAATTAGGAAAAATTTGGAGGCTTTGAATAATTCTTACAATACTCCTTTTTGTTTTTTGTGAATTTATTAAATTGAAATCAAGGCTTTTATGCTTTGGTTTAGCTGAAATATGAAGTGCACCAGACCTGAATGTAGGAAAGAACAATTTTCAAATATTAAAAGTGCACCATTCCTAATATTCTTTAACAAAAATTACTTTCAAATGTCTAGTCTGTACATGGTATTTTCAGCAGGATGGCAGTGGGGTGCCAAACACAGCTCCCAGTCTGGTGTTCCCCCTCGTATCCAGACCTTCAAGCCCCTGAGGTGCCTGTTTCTGAAACAGTCCTTGGGTTCCACATGCAGGAAAAAGTGGGGCTAGGCCGGAGGTCTGCTGGAAATGACAGTGGTGAAGATGATCGCTTCTTTAATCAATACATTAATCCAGGTTCTGGGTAGGATTCTGAGTAGAGAAGGGGGAGGGTGAAGAGAGAACAGTGTTTCTTAGAACTGTCATTTTAAAATCTGTCTGCTTCAATGTAGTGTCAAAGTAGGAAAAGGATTATGTTTTAAAGCACGGGATTATTGAGCTAAATTCTTCTTAACCCATGAAAATGTGTGAGAAGTTCATCCAGAGAAGAAAAACTGGTGTTTGTCTATTGCTATATGCAATAAACCGTATGCTCATAGTGTAACCTCTCAAAGCTGAAGGAAATTTCTGTGCATCCCCAAAGCAGTGTTCAAAGAGTTAAACCTGAGAGCTTAGCAAGCCTGATGAGATTTTTTAAAAGGTAAATAGGGTAATTCACCATGTGAGTTTTTCCTGTTTTTCTTTACTTTGAGCACAACCAATAAATGTGAGTTATTTTAGTGCCAATTTCAATTTTTATCAAATAAATATACATTTCTTGCTAGATGCAATAGTTAATGAAATGCATATAATATGTAAAATCTATAAAAATGTTGTAGTTATACATTACTTTCTGACTGTTGTACAACCTTTGTAAACAAAGTATAGTATATCAACTTTCTTGTGACAATAAGCAGATCTGTCATCTTGGGGACAGCTAAATGAATTATTTAATCAATAACAGACTACATCTCTGACGATAAGACAAGCTCAGACAAATTAAAAAGTGAACCAGGTATAGCATGTCACAAAGAAGACACACAGGTAGTGTAACACACATTTCATATTAAGTAGAAAAACATTTGAGAAAACCCAAACCAAAACCCAGACCAAAGCATAGAGCCACGGTTAGACATTTTTTTTGTTTGTATTAAAACAGGGAGATAACTTTAAAAAATCAAACTGCTAAAAAATCAAGTGGTAAGATACTTTATGAATTGATAAAGACAATCCTTTTCAGGAGTGTTTTGTACAAAGCAAATAGTGGTAAGGCAGCTTAGATAGAAGGTTTTCTAATTTTGGGCACTTTTAAATATAGATTTCAAGCCTGATTAACCTGTAGTGAAGCCAGATAAATTTATCCACTATTTTATTATCAACTCCTTCCAAATTATAAATAAATAAATGAAATTCCACACTGTCATGTCCACTCCCGTTGTCCCCTACCAACAAATAAAAAAACCCCTCAAACCCCAAAACAAAATACCATCACCACCAAAAAGCAGCAGTTTACTGAATATTTCCACAAATGTTTTGAAAGTTCAATCTCTACAGCATTTGGCAGCGGTGTGCTCACACCTTCTATTTTTCTTCTACATTCATGAGTCTCTTGGCTTGTCTGCTGCCTAGCTGGTCATGCCCAGACACATGGCAAACATCCAAACTGCTCTACCAAAGACAGTACTCCCAAGCCCTGTCATGTGGAAGGTCTGCATTGTATAACTCTAAGTTACATACACAGCTTGCCTAACTGTGGATAGCACCCTCATGAACGGCCAGACTTGGTCAGATCTTGTCATGCTTCTGATCTTCATGAAAACCTACAAACAAGCAAAAAAAAAAAAAAGAGTAAGGTAATCATACAGTGATAATTTGCCCTGTAATTTGTGAATCCATGTAAAAATAGAGATATGTTTAGTAACTTTTTTTTTTCCCAAAATATTACAGAATTATGAATAAAGATTTCTTTTTCTTTCCCTAGGATTTTAAACAGAACTTAAAAAAATTAAGGAATCTGCACAATTCCTTGTGTCTTCCCATCGCTGGAGTTTTTTCACAAGTTTCATTTACATTATTTCTAAGGAAAAGTCTGACAGTTTTAAAATTTCATAAACAGATCCAAGCTGTCTGTTTTAAAACTGAATGACATACAGGGTAGCCAGAGCAGCTGTAACTTGTATATGTGCAATTTTTAAATGTTTCCAGCTTCCTTCCCCCTCACCACCCCCAATGAATATGTATCTTACAACAAAGACTTCAGCTCCTACAGTTTACTACTTTCCTTTTTGGTTTTCTTTCTACAGTTCTCAAATATTTTGAATAGCTAAAATCTTTTCTAAACAGGGAAGGAATTCTTTTTTTCTCTCTCTTCCTCTGCTTCTTTATACAGTATGCCTAAATCTCACAGAAATAAGTCTGGAATAATATACATGTTTTGTGATATGAACACTTAATGTAGCTATAAAGACTGTTATTTTGATATGCAGGATTAAGTTTGAAATACACAGGCAGTATAAAACATTTAAGTAAATAAGAATTTTGTGGTGGAGGACACAAATAGATAAAGATTTGCTTCTGTCCTGTATATGTCTATGTATTAATATAGGGTAATTATAGCTATAATCCTCTGAATGTTAGTGGTAGTGATGTGTCTCATTGCTGCCATTGGATTCATGACAGCATATTCCAATTCATCAAAGCAAACGCCTCTGCGTTGCACATCAGGCGTGATAAGTCTCTAATAACAGTGTATCATCTCCATGTTACATGTATTAAAGACATAAGCATCAAAGTGCAATATCACACTTTATCAGTTGTGTTTCATGTGGGAACTTGGTGTTTCTCAAGAATTCTTTTTTGTCTTCATGGACTTCTGTACATTTTCTTTCCTATTCTTCTGTAATCCCTTTAGGATATTCATGTCACTCAGGTATTTGTGTGGTGGAGTTACCATTTGCACCAATACTGGTCTCACATTTGATGTGACTCCCCCACCATGACACTTATTCATATAACTTATGTCCAAACTGCCCGCACTCACATCTTAAACCCTTCTGAAATGAAGTCCATAGTTGGGGCAACTGTAATGAAAAGAAGTGACTTGAAATAAAATCATCCATCCATGAAAGCTCAATTTACAGCTTCAGGATGGTCAGACGCAGATCTTCAGCTTAATTTGCAGCAAGTGACAATTCAGGCTTCATTTTATATATCATACATATACATATGTCATACAATAAGCTCTAAGGTGAAAAAAAAAAAATCTAAGGTGTGAGTATTCTGGAAAAACATCAAACCTCACACAAAAGCCAAGATTCTTTGCTAGTGTTCATGTACATAAAGCAATTAGTTTCATATTGTGATGGGTGTTCCCCATGGTGCTCTTTCTACATTAGCATTTATGTCTTCGTGGCATTATATTTAGGACAGTCTGAACTGATCTGATACATTCAGCAAATTATAGTCACATGCCATCAAGAAAGGATATTAGCATACAGGTGGAACTCGATGCATCTGAGACAGGCAGACACCAACAAAATGTTTAAATTTTACGCACTTCTAGTCAATGCACAAAGCTAAACTCAGGTTAATTAGGCTGCAAATATCAAGTTATCCTTCTCTCTGCTGGGAAAAATCTCTCTTCGGTTACTGATACTCCTGACAGGTTCTTTGGAGTAAGTTCCTTTTTCCTAATAGTACAGAGAGAACACCTGAGAAAGATATTTAAAAGTGGAAAGTAAAACTATTTAAAGTTCAATTAAGAGGTTTAAGTATGAAGAAAAATGTAGCATATGACTAAGAATTTATTTGTTTAAATGGGAATGTAAAGAAAAAAATCAGAACCAGTTCATTCTATTTATCTTCAAGTTCTCATGCTGTTTCTATCAGATCACCACTTGTTCTCCTTGACTACCCCTCAGTCTTCCACAGCCTGTCACTCATTCATATTTATGATCTCCAAGCTATCATCCTCTCCAATTTTGTGATGCTCACAGTTTCATCCTTCCCTCCCTATCCTCACTCCCCTCTGTTATCACTATGGTCTATAATATCAGCTATAGCCTTCACATTTTTGCCCCTTTCATATTAGTATCTCTGCTCCTCTGCACCTTAAACTAACCCAAGGTGTTCATCATCTGTGTTGCTGTCTCCATCTACTGCATGGAACCTAGGGAATGTCCCAGTCTTCCCACTTCATCCTTTTATCCTTTTTACACCAGATTTCTGAACAGAAAACATGAAAGAATTTTGCTTCTAATTCCAATATTCTTTCAAAACCTTTAATTTTCCACCAGTCTTTATTTCTACTGATTTAGATATGTTTGATAATTACAAGTTTTCAATTCCTGAATTTCCAATTTTTTTACGTTTGTTTGTTTTATCCCTTTTGCCTTTCTCCTGCACTTCCATCTTTACTCCTAAACCCCAAACCTCCAAATTCAAAATTTTCCTCCTATTTCACATGGTCTCTCTATTTCTCTCATTATTAGATCTTCAGTTGTGTGCACACATTTTCTGTCTAGTCTCCATTACATTTCAAATTTTAGTCAAATGTGTCCTCGAGTACACATTGTTCACAATGCAAAACATAGTTCTAAATACTTTTTTCTGAAAAGACTCCATCACACTTAATGCAATAAATCCTCCATCCCAACCACGTGTATGTTTTGTTTTGGGGTTTTTGGAATTTGGGGTTTTTTTTTGGTTGAGTGTTTTTTTTAAGTTTAGGTTTAGGGGTTTTGTGGTTCTTCAGCATAGGTTAGATTGTTCCAAATGCATCCTTTGTTTTTCATCACATCATTTACATTCTCCTGTTAATTGTCTCCACTCACCTCAAAGGCTTGATAATAAACAACTTATTCTTCTGAAATTCTTTACACATACTAATGGCAAATATTTTTATTGTAAGTGCCCTAGCTTAATTCAAAGTTACTTTATTCTTTGCACTACACATGCACTCAGGAAGAATGATATTAATGCAACATCTCAGATTTTTGCAGATCACATCAGATCTACCAGATTTCCTCGCATCCACATTATCATTCCCCAGCACTGTCCTCTTGAATAAACTTACAACTAAATAGAAAAATATTTTACTGTTTGATTGTCTTTAAACAGTTGCTTCAACTATCTCCATCTTTTCTCAGCAGTCTTCGAAATGCTTCATCTCCTTTGAAAAGGGACTTAGTGCATAATACTTTGGGGCTTCATTACCAAAGAGAAACTCCTTGGCCAAAATCTTTACCTTTCCTAGCAAAACCAAACAACTCCTTCACAATCGGAACTGTTTTCTCAAACTTTCTTGCTCATACTGCCTTCAGTGCCCATTGCAAGTGGTTCCAGCGCTAGAGTGATTTCTTGTCCTTAGTTCATGACTGCCCACATTTTACCAGCATGAGTATTTTATTCACTCTCACTCTCATTGTTGTTGTTGTTGTTATGGTAAGCTGTAAAGTTATAAAACAGATGTGCAAATTTGCTTTGGTTAAGCCTAGCAGATTCCCGTCAACTTCCCCCACAAAGCAACCCATGCCAAAGAAACACCATTTCTTCCAGAAGGCCTCTCAGCAGTGGGAATCCCACAAGAGCTGGGGTTTTTTTTTTCCCTCCCTCAACACCAGAAGAGGTTACTCATAAGTGCTAGGCACTGCAAAGCCTTCTGAATTCCAGACTGACTTACAAAATAGAAAGTAACTATTATCAAGCGAAAAATAGCAATCCCTGGAGAATAAAGATGTTATGACCTGAATTTTCCTGTTTTCCTATTCCTTTTTGAACTTTTGGGAAAAATCCCAATAATTGGAATATTTTCCAGTTTAGAAAGCTTTGTGCCTGACAGCTCAGAAGAGAAGAAGCCTGGAATCATATCTGCCAACAAATACTGTGTAGATGTCCCCAAAAAGCAGAAAAAAGGAATGTTGTTATATCTCTAGAAAGAAAAGTGAGCATTTTCAGTCTGTTGCCTGCCTGTCATCAGGGACATTTTCATCTCCTTTGTTTCTAATTGCGCTCTGCTTCCATGTTGCTGAACTATCTTTCACAATGTCTGCTGTTTGCATTGTCTTCCTCCTTTACATCTCAACGCCTAGAAGTTTTCCCTCTTTCTAGCTTTCCCTAGGAGATGCTTTTTTCATTTGTTTGAAATAGGACATGCCTTGGTGTCCAGGTGCTATTCAATGACAGCTTTTTGCAAATATTAAGAGTTTAGCAGTAAACACTGCAATTTCTGCCAATGTTACCGAGTTGCTCAGCGGGCAATTTCAGTTTGTATGCATAAGGCCAAGGAGTCGCTACACTCGATTATACCACTTTATCACTGGCAGTCAACTTTTTAAGTTTCAGACAGTTTCAGCTTTTACTTGTGGGAAAATCTGACTTTGCATAACTGACATTAGAGTTGGGGCAACATGACGGCTCCGCTTCAGTGCAGGATAAACTGGGAAGGCCAGAAACCCATCGGCAGGAGTACACTGATGCCGATGCTTTGTTTAAGTTGTTTTCCTGTGTAAACAGAAATATTTCCTCATTAGTATTATATAGAAGGGAGAGCAAAACCTCTTAAAATACCCACACTTATACTTACTGATCTTTTCTGGAAGTGAGTATATATTTCTTTAATAAATCTGCTGAGTACAGCACAGCATTCAATTCCTATAAATTAAATGCTGTAGGAAGCTGGAGGGCTTCTCTCCTGAGATTTTTAATAAATATCCGCAGGTCTGGATTTTCTTATTTATTTTTAATTAAGGGAACATTACCAAAAGTGAAGTAAAAATCCAACGAAGCAAACATAGCATTTTACATTATTTATCTTTAAAAAAACCCTCTGAAATATGCAGTTTATCTTTGCATCCAGCCTAATAAGGACATATATGTATATCCTTCTAGAGTCTAGATTCAATTTTAAGGGGCTGCTCAGTTCAGAAACAAATGAATGAAGGAAGCTTTACCTTGGGTATTCATCACAACTGCGTGTATTTCCAGGGAACTAGGGAGAACATTACAGCACTTACACAAGAGAAAGATTTTTTTTTTTTTTCAAAATGCTCTTCACTATACATACTCACACCTTAATATGAAAAAGTATAATTTCTTAAAGAATAGCTGTATGCCTATTATTGGCAGTCTTCTGCTATATCTGTAGTATGATGATGGCTGGTGTCACGAGTTCAGGAAGTACATACAGGCAGAGATAAGACATTACAAGGATAAGAGTTGGTACTCGCAAACTTCAAAAAAGTCATAGCTTGATGGTACTTTGAGTAATAGGTGATTTAGAAGGAAAACAGTGCTGGTCAAATCACGAGAAGCAAATATAGACAGTTTCAAGGCTAGAATAGGTAACTCCTCAGGCCTTGGAGGGAAATCTAATTAAATCTTCAAGTGTAATTTTTTCAAAGTGCATCAGCTATGTCAGTATCCTTAGCTTGCAAACTTCTAAACTAGCCTTTCATTACATTTTTCTAAAGTAACTATCACAGGAGACTTCAGAAAATGAAAAATGTTTACTATACATTTAATTGAAAACTATATAAGCAAAGCTTGTTTGGGTGCGACTCACAATCACCTATAGTAGTTGATAAAATTTAAATTATGAATAAAATTTCTAGTCAAGTAAATTTTTATTAGGGAAAATACAATCCAGGGGAAAAAGAGAAAAACTTTTCTGCGTTTTCTCCATGTCCTTATCTTTTATGAGTCAAAGGCTTATTTTTTTATATTGTCATCTCATTTTTGAGTGGGTTTTTTTTTTTCAAAAGAAGCAGGAATCTGGCAAGATCTGCAATAGAACTAGTCATTTTTTGGAGTAAGTGAGAGGGTGTAAAATGGAGATTATTTAAGATCTTTTCAGCCATGCAAAGGACTTAGCAAAAGAAAGATCTGGGAAGATATGGAGGATATCTTCTGAAAGATATAGACAAGACAGGAAGGTAGAGTCATGATATTGTTTTTAGTGTAGCAATTAGTCTGTTAGGAGGGAGACCCATATATCACATTTAAACCACATTGTGCCTAGCTCATGATTAAACCCTGTTCTGTGTCCTCCTACCCCCTCATAGTTCTCTGCTGTTGTGGTGCATTGAAAGTCGTAAGGCATGATCCAATTCCGATGTCCTGTTGCCTATGTGTAATATATTGCCTCTTGGTTTATATCGTATCCCTAAGCTTTTGCTGAAGAGTTTAGTGGTGCCTGGTATCCTGGCAAATTTCAAAGTATAATGAGGATGAAGAGGGAAGGGGACTGAATTTTCCTGATATTCCTGAAATGACTCATTATTCAAATCGAGGCCAAATTTCTAGGCTGGTCTAATACTTATTAGGTCCAGAATGATTCCACAATAGTTTCTCCAAGGCAAACAGAAAAACTCTTGAGTGGTAAAATCTACATATAAGGGAATAGTAATATTTTCTGTGACCCCGGAATGTTCTTTTCACAAGAGTGATTCCCTGGACTTCTTCAGCTGTGAAGGAAGCATTTCAGAAAAAACAAACTTCCCATTGTTTTCTAAAATCAAGAAATACAAAGTCACAGTACAGAAAACATTGCACGAACATCACTAGCATAGGACACTGTTTTTCACTGCCACAAAATTTTAGTTTATATTCCCAAAATACCCTTGTAATACCCTGAAAATAGACCTTAAGCATTTTCAGTGGATAATTGAGCCATGTGTGTGTTTTAGGACAAATATTGGGAAAAGTCATGTTCAATACCAATGTCTATACCATTTAAACAATGAAAGCATCAGGTAAGTAACAACATTTGGACAGCAAGTCAATATGACTATGAAAGGTCTCCAATAATGAGCAAACTCAGACCAATACACTGTTTGAGTATTTGGCCTTCCTATTGACAAAGGTTGCTTTCAATCACACTGTATCTATTACCATATCAATCATCACTCTAAATGAATACAACATGATCATCGACGAAGACATCACTTAAGCAGAGAAACTAAAGGTTCTATAAAAGCAAATAATGAAACTTTGGTTGATCACAGCATGAAAATTAGACCTAATCCTTAATCATTCCTATTTTGTAAAGCAAACAAATTGAAGCTAAAAATGTTAACTCTATTTCTTGTTCAGGATCTTAAAATATATGGAAATTGATATCACATTTTTAATTATTAAACATAATGCGATCCAATACTTTGTTTGCTACACAAATTAAGATATGGAATTGAACTGATGAAAATGATTTACGTGCAGGATTAAAATATTGGCAGCTTTATAGAGTGAAATGTCACTATACTGCTGTACCTTCAAGTTTTACATTTCCTCCTTTGAATCCCTGTCAGCCCTCGTGAACACTGGAGAGTTTAATCAATGCCTGCAGTAGCCATAACATAACACTGAATATTTTACCTGTGTAATAATCAAAGTGCTGTTTAGTACAAGTCAAAAGCAGAAATGACAAACATATATATTGCAATTGGCAAGGTTACATTTTAAATTGCATTAAAATTTAATTCTCACACATTTCTATGATTCCTTTCTCCACATGAAAGCAACCTGTATTTTACAACAGCTCAATGCACCCTAAGGCAATCAAATTGTATTTAGGATGACTCAGAGGTCGTAAAATTCACAGACTTATGAGTTCATATATTTGAATCACTTTTTAATTTATATGATACAAAACACTTGTGAAACAAGCATTTTATTTTCTTTATGTACTCCAAAGGGTAGGATTCAGATTGTAATTTTTGCTATGTTTTCTCAAGGTGTTCAATAGCAAAAATAGTATCAGGATTGGAAAAGGAAGAAAAGACTACCATTCTGTTATTATAAGGCTTTCACCTCTGCTTTTCTTATAAAACAATTTGTGTGAAGCTAAAATATATTCAAGAATGAGGAAATAAGGACAGTGGCATCACATGAAGTTTAGGAAATTAAATAGAAAATTTAAGTGGATTGGTATAAAGTTTGCCAAACACATGGAAAAGAGTTCTGAAGTTTCAAACTAAAGCCATCAGTAGATCTAATTTAAAAGATTGCTAGAGGTTTTTATGGAAAAGGAAAAAAGGGATATTTTAGCACAGTTTCACAAAGCAGAGAAGAAAGGCTAACATAAATTTTAAATTAATTAGAAACAGTTTGTCTTTAAACAGGTTTAATTACCATTCTTTATTTGAATAAACAGACAGACTTTCTGCCAACTTTCCAATAGAGATCTATGTATAAAATAGCCACATTACCTATAAATTATAAACCACTTAACATCAAAAGGAGGGGACAAAAATATTAATTTTGGTTAAAAAACTCCTAATTTATATTCAAAAGGTAACCCCTTCTGGAGATTTTAATAAACAGGTGCAGTGCAAGAAATGCATTATGTCATAGATATGTATTTGAAAATATAAGGAAAAAAAACATTGGTTCTGTCAATGACATTCTTTGTTGGATTATCCCTTCAGCAGTGGGCTAGATCTATTAAATATCTATTGGATTAATATTTTAAGTGTTATTTTGCCTAGATGTACGTTACAAGCATGTAGAAATTTAAGAATACATAAAGTGCTCCAGTCCACCTAGTGAATCCCCTCGTTGCTATAACACTCAGCAGAAAAGCCTGATTTTTCCAGCAGGTGTATCCGGCTATATCAAATGTTTAATCCACCTATGCAAGACAGCCAATTTCAGAGCATTTATTCATGGAAGTGGTTCACTTTACTGTCTCCAATTCTGTGTCTGATCACATACAGAGTGGCAGTTTTATAATACAAAAATATGCAATACTTCAAAAGGTTCATTAAGCTAACCTCTGTTACGAAGGCAATTTACATTTACTATACTTCAGGCCATTACAGGTACCATCGTTTTAGGCAAACATGAATAAAAAGCTGCAATTTTTACCCCAACTCGATCTTCATTTTTCTCACAGCCAGCATCCATCAGGGCTGAGGAGGCAGAAGTAGGAATGACTGCACCGCATGCCGTTCCCTGTCTCGGATCACAACAGGCAGGCTAACATCGCGCGTTTCCCCTCCATCGTCCAAAGTCACACTCTGGCAAAAGGCAGTTCTCAGAGTTCCAGCATTTCAGCTTTGTTTCTTGTACCCTTTAAGTTTAAGCCTAATTAAGCTAAGTCGTGTTCAGAATCTTTAACTTGCACTTTTTCTGTAATTCATATGACAATTGCTGCTCCCCATGAATTTCCTGTGGATTACTCTGTTTAGCCATAAGAGGCATATCTCAAATGAAAACTCCTTCTCAATATATTTGTTTTTTCAGTTCTGGCCCCATCAAGCTTGGCGATTAACAACAGCAACCACAGTGAGGGAAAAATAATGTCTTACCTCCATTTTGAAGGTGGTCAGAATCTGGAGATGAAGGATGTTTTTAAATTTTTTTCTCCCATCACTCTACACGGTGTACATAGAGTAACAGCATAGGGTTTTTTTCCAGTAACATAGCAGGAATGGAGCTGGAATTTCTGAACCTAGGAAAAAAGCGTTAAAGCAAGCTTTTCCCTGTTGAACCCAAGCAGCATTGCTACCTACAGTTCCACTTGTGTTCTGCTGACAGAGGATCTGTATTCTAGTTTCCAAAACTACCTTAGAGTTTGAGCAAAAGACAAGTTTTTTAATGTAATAGAGAGTTATTTGTACCAATTCCATAACATTTACAGCATTGACACATTAATCCCAGGGGAATATTAAGGGTCATATACGGAGAAAGTGCTGCAGAGGACGGACTGGTAAGTAAGATTGATAGATACATAAAGACACCAATGGAGCCTGAGCATCCTGAAGAAGGTTACGGCAGTTTTGCAGGGTTTTGTCATTAGTAAATTAGTGTAGGATGAGTTCTGAGGAAGTCAGTGTTACTAGGTGGTTGCTGCTGAGTTAAATGTACTGCATGGTACCGGCTGAAATGGAGTCAAGTGCTGGACAAGTGAACAGGATCTGGATACCAGTGAGTGCTAGGTAACCTGTGCCTCTCAGTACGGAGACTAGGAACTACTGGACCAGAGGAAAGGGTTAAATCAGCAACTGCACTTAGTGGATAAGGAAAGTTACAGGGAATCTCAAATGTTATTCCCAGTACCCTCCAGGAGTGCTGGACATGCTTACATGTCCTGTTCCACTTCTGCCCATTCAGAACATCGTTTTGCCTGGCAGCTGAATGATAGCTGCTCAAGATTGTATCTTCCACTAGTGACAGTGTTTTTCATTGCATCAAAACTTCTGACTTGTGCTCTGGGCCCAGCTGAGTCCATCATATTTTCCAATCCCCTCTTGTAAGAGAGGCAATCTCTCCCTTATCAGCCTTCTTTAAAATAAGGAGCCATTTACAAAATATATGGCCATGGTACTTCAGTACCTGCCAAGACTTCAATATGCTATTGACATTGCAAACCAATCCAATTTCAGGTATTTCTTTACTACAACTTACCAGAAAATAATTTTGTTAGTATGTCTATTAAAATAACCCCTACCATCAAAGTTTTATTGTAATCCTCTGATGGGTCCAGCCTTTTACTAGGGTAATGCAGATTGTATCAACAGCTTGCCAGACAAGTAAGACCCGGTTGTTTTAAATGGGCATTTCACTTTTGCCCCCACTTATTCAGAATAGGACATGTAATTTACCACAGCTGACATGGAGATGCTTTGATCTCTTTTTATAATCCCCAAACACTGCAAATTTGCAACAGTGAGTGGGCTTAGCCATGTGACTTCCATTAAAATCAATGAGACTCTCATGGCATGAAATCCCACACAACCATTGAAAATTAATTATTCATAATAATAACACATTTCTCTTTCCATCTGAGCATTGCAAACATCCTTTCCAAGATTAATTAATTATGGTTCAAAAGATACACTGTACTAACGAGGCAGGCAGTTTATACCTATTTTTCTATTTGTGTATACAGAGCCAGAGCCAGACAATTCTAGGTCTGTTTAAGGAAATTTCAAAGAAACTCCCTTTGCTGGAAATTTCACTGGTTTTGATGAACTGCTGTTAGAACCAGTGGGAACTGCAGTGTAAAAGTACTTTAGTCTTACAGGCATTTTTCTCCGAAGCATAACAGTTAAGGGATAAAAAGTGTATCTCTGTATAAAATTTATCTAGGGCTGGGGTCTTTTTAAGATTTTATTTTCCACAGCACACAAGGCCAAAGTTACCTAAGAAAAGTCACAGTGAGTTTGTGATGAAGTCTGAAATAGAATCCACTAGTCTCGCCAAATCCCCGTTACCAATATTAAAAGGTAGTCCTTCCCTTTGTGCACACCATTGTCAGTTCAGATTTGTCAGTCCAGTCTCCGACTTCAGACCTGCCTTTTGCCATTATCCATCTTTGACCATCAGCTAAAAACTTTTGGCCAATTGTGTATTGAGTATTTCCTGACTGACACACCGCGCTATAAGCTGTGTATTCATGGAAATAATATTGATTTTACACTTTGACTTGTGCAGGTAACCTGTATGCAAGTACTGCTGGCTTTATAAATGTAAACATTTTGAAGCTTCTTGTCCCCAGTTATAGTCACCTGAAAATTTCTGTATAGGCTCCAGAGAAAATTATGCATTGAGCTAGGACTGGGGTTCTAAACAACCTGAACAAGACCATGCTAAATGATAGAAAAAATTGAGGAGAGATAAATCTGAAACCCCAACTCATCCACAGATTTAGCCCTTCTGGCTAGATGCCTAATCCTAAGCCTTCTACCAGGCATCAGTGTCTACAATTTCCCCTTGTAAATGGATGACTGATCTTTCTTTTGAAACATAAGTGAAGAGGAATGTGAAGGTGACAACAATATACAGTTTATGACAGCTGTTTAATAGAAAACACATAAATAGTCCTAGGAAGTATTTGCTCTACAAAAGAACAGTGTCCTAATTACTATTGGAGCAACAGCACTTTCTCTGGAGTTTGCCTTTTTGGGGCCCAGAAGTTCTATATGGATTTTCTTCTTTTATTTACAAGTGATTCCTTTTCAAGCAAATAAGAGATAAAAGATCATATTCAAGGTTATATTGTTATCATAGTGTTGCTTTAAGAAGGTAAGAGTTCTTGGTTTATGTCTTCTCAAGATGAAGAGGACATAGAACCCATGTCACTCCCTCTACCAGACAGAAACCTGATTATTAATTAGTTAGAAGGAGAGGTCTTGCACTACCTCAAATGCTTTTGAATTACATCACCAGTGATTCTGTTTTTTCATGTTGAAGTCTGGGTAATGCATGAGACCACGCCTAATAAAATAGTCATAAGGGGACACAGCCCCCTAGACACCTAATCTGTAAATCCCAAATAAATTTAGATTGAGAAGGCTGCAGTTTTTGGAAGGTATGCAGTAATGATTTCCTGCATATGCAGGATAATTTTATTAGTTAAAAATAAAGTCTCCGTTTGGCTTATGACAGTTTCTGAAACTCACCTCTCTCATGTCTGTACTTTGCTTGCCTTCTGCCTTTTAGCAGTCAGTGTTCCCGTTGAGAGAGGCAACCTGAACCTGTGCCTGCAGAAGCTGAGTGATCTGTCAGAAATGTAAATAATATCTTGACTCTTTGGAGTAAAACCTAGAACTCATGTACCAAAGTCAAGGTAGTTTCAAAATCCTCAACATCTAGTTATTTATCCTTCTTTGCTGCCAACAGGAATCTTTGTAAAGTTCTCTTGGATGATTTTCTCTTTGCACTCTCCATCCTTCTCTCTTTTTACGTCATTTGCAAATGTCTACTCTTCATTCCAGGTCAGCTTCCTCAAAGATGGCTGGGCAACATTTTCAGACTGTTTCCTAACTTGCAAAACTAGCCCTCATTTCAATTACTTTCTAAAGAAAAGGGAAACCTTACATTTCTTTCATAGTGTGGAGTTTATTTTAGTTCAGATGTAAAGACAGGAAAGCAGTTGCAGAAAGACATAATTCCTTTTCACTAACATGAGAATAACTTTAGCCATCCTTTAGAAATTAGACAAGTAATTAAAAAATTGATATGGTGCAGTGGGTTATGCAAGTTATTATATTAATCCTTAACTACAAAATAAAAAATCTGTGTCATTTTTGAGTAAACATCTTCTCCTAGAGTAATAAGTAATTCCAGTTAGCACCTTGGAATGGCATTAAGATTGTGGCAATGAAGTCACATTCTAAAATGTAGTTTCAGTAGGGGCTGGCAAAACTTCATCTCATCTTAAGCATTACAATATTTACCTCTGGAGCTACCTAAGCATACTTGCAAAACAGGGAGTTTGAGATGCAGGGCCTGAGATTATCTTTCACTTGCAATTGCAAAGCCAAAAACACAAATTACACCTGCATAAACAAAAGCTAAGCTTCAGAAGGCTGTGGAAAGACCTTGCCAGCAACATGATACACTTTTGTCTCAACTCATGCTTCTGTGCCTAAGAACATATTGTGCATTCACAACAGACTAACTTAAAGGCAATGCATCAGTCTAAATTTCAAATCTATTTTTTATTATCAGTTTAAGTCACAAACATAACATTAAAATTTTTTTCTATCTGACTTATTAGATTTAGAGTGTTGGTGCACCAGTTCAAGGTAACGAAACAGCTTTATTATATCAGCAATAGCCTTGCAAGATATCCTCATTGTATTCTGAAGGACTTAATTTAAGGAGAAGGTACTGTGAAACGTTCTATTTTTTTCTATTTTAGAGAGCCATAATCAGATAAATAGTGAGGATACACAAAAGGAAAACTCTAAGATCCTATGGGAACAAGAGCAGGAGCCATACCCTTAATGTAATGGGATGTATTTCAGTATGGTGCACACAAAAAAAAAAAAAAAAAAAAAGTATTCTCTTTGTATTAACAATACAGCAATCTCAGAAGCACTTGTCCATGTAGCATGCTGAATATTTATCCCTATTTGTCAAGAGTTTTTAAATAGTATATTGTTATTAAAAATGTTCTTAGCAGTTTATCAAGTAAAAGAAGAATGATCTTTTAAATGAACCCCCCTTGAATCAAACTTTTAAAAAAGCCATAGCCTCTCTTCAATAGAAGCACAAGCTCCACTTTAATAACTAATATTAAGTGATAGCATGCACACCACAACGAAAACAAAGGAAGTAAAACTTCTACTCTTTTTATGTTATGTGTTTGTTAAACAGAGACTAAAAGCACCATTTTGTTGTTGCTAGATTCAGAAACCTCACAGCTCTAGGTGCAAAATGAGAGGAAGCTGCTCTGCATTTGAAAATGAACAATAGATTTAAATAGCACTGAAGGCATGAAAATAGCTGGCTACAAGCCCAGAATCTATAAATAGCACCAAACTTGTTCATCATAACTCTACTGACGATGACAACATCATCAGGAAATGAAAACAGAAAAAGCAGAAAAGGAATAAAAGCAATGGACCTCAGGAATGAAAGGCCAACCTTTTCCAGAGCAAGCTACTCAAGTTAGACAGCAACACAAGGATGGAAAAGCAGTAAAGGCAACTAATAATGCCCTGAGTCCTGCTGCGTAGCAGTGCCAGGGAAGGAGAAAGGAAAAATAAAGGAACCGGTCCACTGCAGAATCAGTGTTATTGATGCAGATTCGTAATTTTTATGGGAATGGTGAAATGAAATGTTTATAATTTGTCTTTAGCATGATGAATACAGTATGTGATTTATACAAACAAAACCTTTCACTTAGCACAGAAGTTATGACATAACCTTCCTTCCCTTTTCCATGTAAATCCCTTTAACTTTTAAACAAAACCAGAAATAGCATCAATAAATGCTACACAGATTTTATTTTTTTTTATGGTTTCTTCATTGAACTTAAGAACACAGGACTACAAATATTGTTGAACAATGTCATCATTAATATGAATAAAAGTAACCCAAAATTACAGCAATCTATATGGAAACAACTGACTGCAGAGAAAAATCTTCTCCTGTAAAATACAATATGACTGAAAGAAGAGCTAGAGGAAAAAATTCAATTCACATAGCTGGAAGACAGACTACATAAAATATGTTCAAAATAAAACAAAACAGAAACAGGTTCCATTGCTATGATACTCAGATCAGATCTCAAATCCAGAGGGGGAGCATGATGACTTATCACATATACTCATAAATTTGAGCAGAAGATTTCATTTTCTATCATTCCCAGTTGATATCTGAAATCCTTGCTCCCTTTGATTAGAAACTTATTTTACAATAATTTCTGTGGGGCCATTTTCAAAGCGAGGCATTGCTTAGCATGAGAAAAGGTGACGGATTATAGGTATTGAAATTCAAAGCCACATCTTTTGTATGATTGAAATCCTCCCCCCACCAAATCCTACTTCTATGTAAAAAACTGCACAGTCAACCCCCAAACCGGAGATAAAAGTGCACAGTCTCAAAATGATGCTCTTTCCCTAAGACTCTCGGCACCCACTCCTTACTCCAGCACTTAAAGGCATGATATTTACCTGAAATATCTGGTGGGGTCTTCAGTTTGCAACACCTGCTGAAGGGCTAAGCTGGTGTTGGTGATGCACAAAGGCTGACTTCTCTCCTGCTGACACGGTTTGGAGATGGTAGGAATGACAGGTTGTGAGAAGGCAAGCTAAAGTAAAAACTAAGTAGATTTGTGGTAGGAAACTCAGGAGCAGCCAAACTCTTTGAACTCAAGATTACCAAATTGGTACAGACCCTGTTAATTAACACACTCCATCAAAAGGCAGGTGTTCTGGCAGTATAGAGGGCCTATGTTGGATGGTAAAAAGCTGGAAGAACATGTACATAGACAGAGTATCTAATAAAATATATAAATAAATTTGTATTTTTTTAAGACCCCTTACTATCAACCATGCCACTGTTTTATGACACATTATTGAAGGAGACTTTTGGATAAGATTTAGACATTATACTCTCAGGGAACTTTCTGTCCGGCATTCCTTTGCTTTGAAATTGATTGTCTCTTACTGGGATTGTCCCTAGGTCAGAAAAAAACCCCCAACAAACAAACCAAAAAAAGCCTTTTGGCATGAAGGTATCAGCTTTAGACTCTTTTTACACTGAGAGAGCTTCATCAGAGATGAGCATTGTAATGTGGTATCACTCTAAGGAAGCTATTTAAATTAAAACCCAAATTAAAAAATATGAGGCATTGGGCAACACACAACATTTGAAATTTGTCTAAAAATTAAACCTTGCTTCTGGTAATAAAATAATTCTGTTATTCCCTTCCAAATTTATTTTAAATAGTAACTGAACTAATAAAAATTGAGATATGCTCCAACAAACCATTTTAAAAGCAATTGAAAATAGTGATGCAGCATGTATTAAAGTGAGTGAAGTGAAATTTGACTTTGCTACCAGGTAAAAAAAAAAGGCCCAGATTTCCTAGCCTAACTCCACCATTCCTAATTTTAAAAACCCCAAAAAACCAAAACCGAGAAGCTTATTTATATTTCTGACTTTCTGGAGTCAGTGGGATAGTTTCACTCCTGGTCCAGTACAGAGTGTTCATAGATCTGTTGTAAGTAATGGCGAAAGCTGCACTGGTTGAAATAGCTGTTCTAGGTACCCAAAATCAGCTGAGTATCTGCACCACTTTTCCCAGTTGCCAGCAGAAGCTGAGGTAGGTTGGAAATTGTACATACCACTAGTCTCTGGGTAAAAAGTTTCATCAGTGACTTGGGTTTTGAAGTGTTCCTAAGGGAACAGAGAGTGGGTTAAAATGATACATTGAGAGTGTGTGTCTAGTTAGAAATACAAGTGCATTTTACATTCAAAAATATTCCACAAAGATGTAATCTAAATATTGCACACAAATGCTTCGGCTATAGGAATTAACGTAATATCAAGTGCCAAGTTGTGAAACCTAGAAATCTGTATTTTGCTCCCATCATTCCATCTTTTATGGCAAAACAATGCCAACACAATGCCCTAACAGCAATACAGTGTCATTAGGAGTATAAAGACTGCAGATATTTTCCAGGACATTGATCTACTTATGGTGGGGAAAAAAAAACCCAAAGCAACAAAACCCAGAAAATCTCCCAGTGTTCTGGTGTCAATTTGACTGAGCCAGACAATCCTTCAACTTTTAAGAACAGTTTAGAAACCTTTAATTCTCCTCACCCCCTAGAAATGATGGCGGCCTGCCAAAGAGGAACAGGTTTTGTGCTAAGCCTCTGCTTAGACTATATTCCTCCTACCAGATTTTCCTGCCAGAGGCATCAGTAGGATTTGAAAGTGAGGGCTGTGGGCCACAGATAGAAATTCAATATTTTTTGGGAGAAAAAGATAAGCCCCAGGAGCTCTGTGTTTTACTGCTCTCTTCACTGTGGAGAGTGGCACTTGATGTGATCCTCACTGTTGAGCATGACACAATACATTTCAGAGCTGAAACTATTGGACTGTAGCTAGATTTTGCTTTAGGGTGGAAATAGGTAGTGTTCTAGAATCAAGAAAATACAAAAAATGATGGGGATGTTGAGTCCTCACAAAGCAAATAAACTAAACATAATACAATGGAGCTGGAGGCATGCTGCACTACCCCCACTTTACACACACACACACACACACACACACACACACACATTTATTTAATTTTGTTTAATATAAAATGCAGAACATTCCTTGGCATGCAGAGCCTTGTCACTATTTTGTGAATTGTATTAAGTCATCTCACCTGGGGCTTAGAATTCACCCCATGTACGCATGCAAACCAAATATTAAAAATAAAGGAAAAAAAAAAAGCCTCTTTATATAATTTAGCATCCCATTCTGAACTGTAAAAATTCATAATCAGGTATTAATTTACAGTCAAGTTAATCATATCACATCATATCACTGATAGGTGCAGAAATAAAAAACAATTAGCAGGTTTCGGATAATCACCCTCAGTGTGCCATGAGTTCATGGTTTCTTTTATAGTCAAGAAACAAGCCTGCACACAGAAGTGCACAGCTCTGAGCAGAAACGCTGCAATTGCATATGTTGCTTTTAGGTATGCACTGACTAGTTACTTGAAGGGCTAAATCCATCTATAAATGGGGCTCAACAAGCTTGGCAATTGATTAAAGGGGGGTTATTTGCATACATTAATAAATTCTCAGAAGTCTGAAGTTTAAAAAGCCTCAAAAAATGGAGGAAATAAAGATTATACAGAAAGTTAAATCTCTAAGGGATAAAGCAAGCACACTAATGTGTTAATGTTACACACAGGACTGGAGAAAATACGGATAACTTTAACATATATGGAAGAAAGTGTTATTGAAAAAGCAGCTCTTTTCTCCTAAACAAAGGCGGCAAAGTTCACTGTGGCTTGAAAAAGTAGGATACAGAGCTCTGATCAAAGAACTTCACAAATTTTAATTTTTTTTTTTTTTTTTTTACATATTTGCCCAGCTGTCATGATGACTAAAGGGGAAAAATAACAGTCTACAAATATTTTAAGGGAGTAAACACTGATGAAGGACCATAGCACCATTGGTATAATGGCAGTAGTTCTGTAATTGAAATATAAGTAATGAGATGATATTAAGATCTGGAAAATGCATATTGATGATTTAGAAAAAGTTCCTAACAGTGGCATCAAATGCCTTTGGAACAACAGCCTGAAAAGTCTTCATCCTCTGGTAAATTTAAGGCTCCTCTTTCATGCTAAGATTACTTTAAGTTGCACAGATTATTTCAGCTTTCAGTCAGTCTACCATTGGAGGGAGGGGGAGAGAAAACGAAAAAAAAAATTGGCTCAGTGTCACCATTTCTATGTGTAGAAGCTGAAAAGTTTTAAAATTAGAGAAGCTGAGGAGTTAACCCAATGTCCCATCCCCTTACATTTTACCTTTTACAATCTCTGCAACTGCATCAAGCTTAAATGTGAGGCTGAATCCAAAGTTTCAAAGCAGCATTCTTTGCAGATGAAACATTACCCTCTTTCTTTCTATGCCAGATTTCCATTCTGTTTTAACATTTAATTATGCTAGAAGTTGTTATTTCAAGAAGCTGTGGGTTTGAAACTTCTTTATTTATATAAAAATGATATTTGTCATAATTTTTCAAGAAGGCTGTGTGCCCTACTCTTCTGATTAATTTTTCAGTAGAGATGTGGCATAGTAACATTTTCTCCCTAATAAATATTTTTATTAGATTTATAAACACACTAAAAATGTTGTTGAAAATGGCAAAAATCAAACCAATTTTAGTGAATTATAACAAAGCTACACTATGCTAATAGAAAACATCTGCCTGTGATTCGTCATTTTTAGGAAAAGTTTATTGTTTAAAACATTAAGGGCCAAATTCAAAGACCACTGATTTCATAAAAGCCTGACATACATTTATTTCAAAAAGTCTAGGAATGTAGCTGACACACAGCTTAAGGTATTAGAAGTTATTTTAAAAGTGGGTTTTTTTTAAAAGGAGTTGAAGAGATGTCTTTGGGCTTGGACAAAGCTGGGCCCCAATTTAATGACACCAAGGGGAATCAAGGTGATTTTTGCTTATCACAGCTGTGAAATTAGAACCGAGGAGAGGGTTACCAGTCCCACTTCTGAAATGAGTGTAGTGGAGGAATTTCCTGGTGTTCTGGACTGTCCTGAAATGCTCCCACACTGGTGGGGGTGGAAGAGGGTTAAAGACATTTATTGTTTTGGAGATGTTTGAGTTAGACCGTCTGCCCAGAATCAGCCCTGTGTGTAGGTTTCTAATGAGACTATGGAAGGTCCAAGATCTTCCAGTTCAACTTCTCTCAGATTTAGCACAGTCTGAGTCTGATTTTCAGTTTCAGGAAAGTCACATTCTTGTTCTGATTCTGGGATGACTAATGACCTTCTATTAAGAAGTAGAAGACAAGTTAGGAACACAAAATCTTCAGCTCAGCATCCAGCTCTTGACAGTAAAAACATTTAAATGAATATTTCAAGCATATACAGAGTAATCATACAGCTATGGACATTTTGACCTGTTGAGGCTGATGCACTTAATGAGTGGGTTTTTTGGTCAGGAAAGAAGTGCTAGTTAGGAAGAATTTCCAAGGGAAAGGCAACTTCATGTACACACGTACACTGTCTCTCATATTGCCAACAGTAGCCTGGACTGCATCAAAAGAAGCATAATCAACAGGTCAAGGGAGCTGATTTGCCCCATTCTTCTCCGCTTTCTTGAGATCTCACCTGGAGTACCGCATCCAGATCTAGTCATGGCTCTGTTGGAGGGAATCCAGAGGAGATCCATGAATATGATCAGAGAACAGGAGCACCTCTCCTATATAGGCAAGCTCAGACACTTGGGCTTGTTCAGCCTGGAGAAGAGAAGGCTCCAGGGAGACCTTAATGCAGCCTTCCAGTACCTAAAAGGGGCCTACATGAAAGATGGAGAGGGATTGTTTACAAGGGCAAGTAGTGGCAGGACAAGGGGTAATGGCTTTAAACTGAAGGAGGGTAGATTTAGATGACAAAGAAAAAAATTATTTACTGTGACAGTGATGAGTCATTGGAACAGGTTGTCCAGCAAGGTTGTACATACCCCCACCCCAGAAGTGTGCAAGAGTTCAGGTTGGGTGGGGCCTTAGTGAGCCTGGTCTAGTAGAGGGTGTCCTGGCCCGTAGCAGAGGGGTTGAAGTTATTTGAACTTTAAGGTCCCTTCTAGCCAAAACTATTCTGTGATTCTATGTCTCTGTAATATTCCTACACACCTATGGCTCTGTTGGAGACAGAAGAATGGCCTAGATGTTTCTTCAGTGTGGTGGCAGGACTCCTTTGTATTGCAGTTATTTAGGAAATCCATAGGATGTTCTCCATAGGTAATTCCTGATCCTGTTTTGATTTCTGACTTTATACACAGATATGTGGTGCATTTGAAATACTTTTGTCTTTAATATGCCCCAAATGAGGCACAGTTCCTTTCACTATGAGGCAGTTACTTTAGTGTCCTCTTTCTATCCAGCCTTTAGTACTGACTTGGACTGAGTCATAACATACAATAAGTCATCAGCTTGAATTTAAGGCACCCCACTGCCTTTTGAGAGAAGCTCTAGCTTAACAATTGAAGTTAAAAGACCAGTGAGAGCCCTTCAGCTAACCTCAGAAACACTGTATACATTGTGGTCAAATACTAATTAAACAGTAACTGAAGTACTAATTAAACAGTCACAGCTAGAGACTTTGACATTCAGTTTCATGTGTCTGTATTTTACTGGCATCGTCATGGGTGGCAAGAACACAACTACTCATAGGATCAGAGATTAAATATCTTTAATTTTGCTAGCTTATTGCTTGTTGATTCAGCTGCAATGGTGGCCATTAAAAAGCTACTATTCAGTCAAGGCTAGCGCACAGCAGTACCTTGTATCTCAGAAACCGTACTGGGAGTGCTTCACATCAGTGCTGTTCATACCAGATATGAGTGATACTCCAGTGAAGAAACGACTTTCAAGGCTGATTCTTAGAGACAGGAGAGAAAGAGCTACAAACTTCCATCTATCCTGAGAAGCAGAAACATCTCACAGACAGTGAAGTATCTGAACTAAGCAGCAGTTGAATCTGTGTGCCATCTCTACTTATAAAAGCTGTCATTTGTGCTGGTAATTCTCATGTACCTTTTTTAAAATTTTTTTTGGATGGGGTGAGCTCTCTGAGCTTGACCAGTTTCAACATAAATAGGGTGCTACCCACTATCTTTTCCATGGTTCACCCCCTGCATACAATAGATTCACCGTGGATTTCAAGTGAGCTGAGATTTGATGAACTTGGCATGACTTTCAGGTTGGAAGTGAAGGAAAGTGCTGATATTACTGAGGTTTGCATAACACTTTTCAATGTGAGCTGCTACAAATCCATGAGAACTGCTGTAGAGAATTTCAAGAGACACAAAGAAAGCTGCCTAATGAAAAAGAGCTCATAAACAAAGCCAAGCCAAACAATCATAAAAACTCTGTGCATATTTTGTCTAGATACTTTTTGGTACCGTACATTTCCTGTTTTGACAATCATTTTAACTGCTACCATACATCAGTCTAAGGATATGACAATACTACAAAAACCACTGTAATATATCACTTTGAAGTAGTTCATTTTACTGAAAAATACTATTGTATTATTTCAGATGGAGTCTTCTTCTTTTTAAGAAAATACTTTTTCTTGTACCATCTTTGTCATGAGCCAAAACGTTTAGTGTTTACTCAGATAAAACTTCCAATTAACTCTGTTAGTTTTGGATAAAAAGAATGGTAAAATTGTTGGCCCTCTGCATGTAAAAATACTGATTCCTAACTTCTGAGTGAGTGGAAGAAATTTAATGGGTATGGAGAGAGTCCTTGATAAAATATAAGAAAGAAATTAATTCAGTTTGAAAATGAAGATGCACCTACAGTACCTCTGTCACGTCTTATATCCATATCAACATTGCTCTAAAAAGTCGAGTGTTGGCAATTGACTAAAACTCAAGGAAAAACACTCCCAAGTATTGACAATGGCCTCAGGAAAACTCTGATCCTTAAGACAGTAACATGCTAAGAAATACTCATACTGAACAACAAATAAGATTATTAAGAATACAAAGCACATATAAATAAGAACAGCATTGAAAAACTGTAAAACAGGAATCAAGATCTTTCACGTTACACATACAAACTCCAATTTCTAATTAAGCAGCTGAAAAGGAAAACTAATTGGCAAACACAAAATTGAAGACCACACACAGTATTCAACTAAGCACTATTGTAAAGACAACAAATATGAACTGGAAATGGAAAAAAAAGAGGTGCTGGGCTACAAAAGCATTGTGGCTAAGCCTCTGGTGATATGGTAGAAGTTTTCATGTTCTTTGTCTTTTTATTTTTACTTCTTTAAAACAAGATTAAATGATCTGGAAACTTATGAGTATATTTTCTCTTCCTATCATTTAATACACTTGTAATAGGGCAAACAAAAGAAAACATTACAATGAACCTAGAAATGACTATTTAAAATTTATAATAACAGATCATTATGGGTGTCAAAGGAAAAATTAATATTGCCACCTATTGGTGAAAATGGAGAAGATAAAATAATTCCTAATTTGCATATCCTGAAGGAAGATCTTGGCCCATGTAAAATGACAGATAGTTATTGTTATCCAATACCAGCTACTCCAGGAACTACACATAGTAACCTCTGTGAAAAAGTCAGCACTGCCATATTCTTTTCAACTATGGCCAATGCCACTGGACCCAAAAAAAACCTTCAAATGCACTCCCAAAGAAATAAGAAAGAATTGTAACCATCTGTTATGTTACTGTGCAATACATTAAAGACCAGCACTTCTCTATCAACATTAAATTCATTAACAATCTAACTCATCGGATAGAAGCAATTGCTTTATATTCATTCTCTTATTAGCTTTATCTTGGTTTTCTTCCATGTATCTCCCACCACACAAAGCTTCCTTTAATATATTGAGTACCCTTTTTCCTCCTCTTCTCGACTCTTTTCCTTGTATTGCATCCACTATTTATCTTATATATTTGATATCTATACTTCTTCCATTTGTTCACATTACCATCCATCTACCCATACATAATTGTATGTACATTCCTCCCTCCCTTCCTCCTTGCCTTAAACAATCTCTCTGCAAAATGAGCAGTGACTTCATGACAGCCTTTCTTGAAAATTTGCCTTTTTGTTAAAGAAAAAAAATCTAACAGATGAAGTTGTTCTGCTTCTGTTGTTTTCTTCTTTCCCAATAGATCTCTTTACATTGCTAAAACAAGTAGTGATGTCAAGAGATAACACTTTACTTTCTATTTTTCATAGAGTAGCACCTTCAGAAAGTCTATTCTACACTTCAGTAGTATATGGGTCAATACACAGCACTCTAGAGGAGTAAGCAAATCCATGGCCTGCCAAGCCCACTTTAAACTCCCACAACCCAGAGCAGTTAAGCTTTATCAGTATTGAGAAATCAGGAAGATTTTCCTTCTTTCTTTTTTTCTCCCCTGTACGCTGTAACATAGCATCAAAATAAAGATATAAAGTTATTTATAATATGTGTTTTTAAGTACTCAGGTAATTTTATAGGACACCTAAATTTGATTTTAAGACTTATTTATGAAATAACTTGCCTGAAATTATTTGGACAAATTTTCTACGTAAGGCTGCCTCTAAAATAGTATCAGACCTTTCAGGCTTCTCCCTCTCTTCCAAAAGCATAAGGAAATAGAAATGCCTTACAGAGTACCCTGAAGGTCTACAAAGATGGTTTTAATAAGTTCACAGCTGAAGGCACCTTCAGGGAAAGTCTGCTGCCAGTCCTCCCTCTCAGATTTACAAGATATCAGTTCAAGTCCCTCAAATGCCTGCAGCTATTGTGAAAGTCTCATGCCATTTTGTTTTTTATAGGTCAAAAACATACCTTAAATTTGACATGAAAAATCAATATGTAGTCAGTGTAGCCTTGTCAGGACAGCAGCCATGTGCTCCTACCAACACACAAGAGGACTTTTTTCATTAACTTAAGCTTCTGCATAAACTCATGTTCTAGTTCCATAAAAAAACAAAACCATGTCACAATGTGAAATGACGTGTAGAAGTATAGAGCCTTGTAACAAACTTTTCTGTATTTATCGGGACAGGAAAAACCTGATCCAAATACGATATTTCTACACAAAGGAATTCAGCCTAATGCCAGGGAGGATGAGGGGAGCAAGGGGTGTTGGTGTTCAATGGTAGTTAATGAAGAAATTCTAATTTATCTTGGAAAACGCACAAATAAATACAATAAATATTTGTCTCAAGAGTCTACCTCAATCCAGAATACATACAGGATACCTAACATTCCTAACCTGCAGCCCAGGCAAAATTATCCTCACCTGCAAAAACACAAAGTTCCCTTTATCACAAGGTTTCAGGAAACATTAGCAGAATATACTGTGTAAGTTGCTCCAGGCAAAAAGAAAGAACACTGCTACCATGACCCTACTGATTGTAGGAAAGAAGCAAAAAACATCCCCACAGGTTTTCCTAATCTTGTGTCATTAATAACACTCATATCATTTCATATGGTATCTTAGATATCTGTGGTGGATAGATTTCTCAGGAAGACCTGTTGTCAGTTTGAGAGTAGCCACAGAGTCAGACTAAAGTTTACATTCCTGGTTTGGCCTGGGATGTCCCCTTAAATGCAGTGCTTCCTTCAAACAAGGTATTTCTTGACAAAACTTCTTTCTTACTCTAAAAATAAATGGTTACTTCACAAATTCTTTGGTTGCTTTTTTGTTGTTCTTTTGGTATTGATGTTTGGGTTTTTTTAAAGAATGGACTAACAAATAAAAATTATGGCTATGGGTAAGAAGTCTGGAAGAACATCAAAGTTGCCTTTCTACCTGAGAGGTAATTGTAACCTGGTGATTCGTGATTGGATCCCTCTGACAAGAAAGGAAATTGAAATGAACTGGATAACAAATTTAATCAGAATGCTGCTACCTAACACATAAATGGTAGTTATTCCTATGTTATTTATGTGCTATTATTGGGGTAGGGGAGTAAAATATTTCTATTTTTTTAAAATATCCATTTTACTATGTGACACCTTGTGTCAAATAAGAATATAAAATAATAAACACCTCTGCAAAATACAAGGAGAAAAAAGGGGATTTCTCTGTAGCTTTCTAAGTGCTACATAAAGCAGAGCACTTTTTAAGTTGTTGCTGCTTTCTGGGTCTGTTTTATTTTGTTTTGTTTTCTATTTTAATTTTGGAGCACTTAACATGTAAGCCTTCTGGCTAAGGAGAATTCCAGTCAAGACTCTAGTCCTACATTCAGAATTACTCATTTGGCCACTCAGTATTGCACAGGCATTTGTTTACTAGATCAGACCCTAATCCGGGGAGGAATAGAGCCATAGCAGAGGTAATAAAACAATGAAACACAGCAAAGATGGAAAGACAGGGTAAAGAATTTTAAAGGCCAGTAAAACATATGCCACTTTCAGACAGGCTAGTTTCAGGTAGGATGTTCTAGTCTTGTGAATAGAGTAAATAGAGCAGCAGTTTTGGGAACACAAACAAGGAAATAGAATATCAAAGCAGAAAAATGTGGCAGAGCAAAAGTGTTAGAGAGCTATCCAGGGAAAATAAAAGATAGATAAAAGGGAAGACAGAGATTTATGCAAGTTCTTAATGACAAAGACAAGAAGCTTTCTCTTCTTTATCCTTCAAAAAAAGCAGTTACACAGAACAGTGCAGAACTTAAGTGAAGTAGGCAAACACTGAGCAAGTTTCAAGGCTACTACAGCCTATATTCTGCTTCCTCTATTTCTCTGTGAACCCTGGCAGAAAGAAACAAACAGAATGCCAAAAATATTATTCCAAACCTTGGCTTTCCTCCTAACACACACTGGGGATTAGCAGTGGACCTGACCGCTTTGCCGGCATATGCTACCTTGAAATTAAATGGAAAGCATTCTTCTGCAGAAAGTATTCTTTAAGAGTCCTGTTCCTGATTTTTTTAAAGCTAAAAAAAAATCAGTGTTACATCACAGAGAATAAGAATCATGGTTTTCATGTCACATTGTTCCTTAAAAAAACAATGCCTTGGCCTTGCCAGGTCTGTGCAGATCAATATGATAAAGGTAAAGGCAGGTGGTTATTTCATTGCTGCAATTAGCCGTTACACCACCACTCTGCTAGTTCTAGTTCTTAACTCCACTGTGGATGCCTGGGTTGGGGAGAGATAGCAAAGCCAAATTTATGTAGATCTAGATGAGATGCTGTAGTCTCTCATGTTTTAAAATTGTCCTAAGATTCAAGCAGCTTAGTCTAAAAAGGAAGAACATGCTCTCAATACACTCCTTGCTTCACATCTCAGGGGAAGAAATGGCACTGTGTTTTCAGCAGGCTTAGATCATTGGAGGAATCTTTTGTTGTTGCTGTTCATTGCAAACAAAGCACTGAAGGCCATGTCATTATTAGCTTCCACATTCTTCTCAGCCTCCAAGCTTGAGAGCTTTTATAACATGGGTCTGATGCTTACAGTCTTAAGCCTTAAGAGAGAGGAGCAAAAGCAAACAGAAATGGGACTGAGAGTCTGGAAAGGAAAAACTGTGATTGTCTTTCTCCCTTTTTTACATCTGTCCTTGGCAGCTTTTCACTGGATGATTAAGTAAATAATGCACATTGTGTCGAGATGCAAGGTATGTGAAGGGGAGGGCAGAGAGTGTTCTGTATCTATGGTATATATCACAAAGAGTAAATTTACATGAGACTTCTTGATTCAAGCAGCAATTAATTTCCTCCATTCTTTTTAGATTTATTCAGGTGAGTAGATGAGAAGGGCATAGGGGCCAGCAGTAACAAATGTGTCTAGGAAACTATGCTGACAAAGGAGAGCAACATTTATTGCTTTAAAAGAAATGCCTCCAAATCCTCAGACACCTAGGCTCAGCTTCCTAGGGCTTTGGATTCTTCCAACTTTCTTGTGTTCCTCCCTGTTTCAAAACACAGAGGGAATTCCCCTCTTTCAAGGCAGGGAATGCAGTTTCTAAAACCAGTCTTCCTTTTCTGCACATCCTACTGAGGGGAAAAAAAAAAAAAAAGATGAAGAGGAGGGACACTATTAATTTTTTCTATGTAATCACCAGATGTAGTACAATTAACACTCCCTTTTAAAAATATGGAGGAATAAAAAGAGAAAAAGCAAAAAAAACCCTAACAAACTAATGACAGAACACATTGTAGCCCTAAAATATGACTTGGTCCTGCTGTGTGGGTTAAACTCTGGATTGTTTCCTAATTATTTTAGAAGGGGGAAAAGGACTATCAAAGAAAACTTAATTTGCCTCAACTAGGAGCATATAAATGAATGAATATCTTCCTGATTAAAGGACTAGAGCTGATGTAAAAGATTAGTGTATTTAGCATAAAATCAGCTGTGGCCAGCTCTGGAAATCTCAGTGCTGCAACAGACTGTCTGTCTATCCTGTGTGCACTCAAAGTACATCTTCAGAATTGTTGATGGCACTATTACAGATAGAGGCACCCTGCTTAGTGCAGCTGGTATTGAGTGCCTCACTTTTTAATAGAGGCAGCTAGACAAGACCCCTAGATTACACATCGACCCCTATAACTTGAAACTCTAAGGAGAAAGCTGACCAGACAAGCAGTTATGATGATCTATTCAAAGTGGTTGAATACTCTCTTTTTTTTGTGTGAAATAAACGTATATGAATGAACCTTTGCTGCCAATCCTACAGTCTGCAACCCCCTCCTACTGTCACCTCCTTTCCTCCCTCCTCTTTCCTCTCTGTACTCCCCTTAAAAGATGAAAGGGGGGCAGGGGAGGGGAAACACACACACACACACACACACACAAAAGAAAAAAAAAGCTTCTGCTTAGTCTATTTCAGGTAGTTTGAGGGGAAAAATTCAAATACAGGTCCACGAATGTAATGCTGCTGTAGGACTGTGGGTGTAAGTGTGATACATTTGTCTGCAGAACTTGAGAACTTCACCCATGCTAGTTGCTTGACACGAAGTGGGTTGAGAGGAGTATCCCTGAGAGAGATCAAGTCCACTTCACACTCAGAAAGCGTTTTTTTTCCCCCTAGCTCTTTTCTCTTAGCTCCTCCTCTTGTTATACTTCTGTGTATTTTTTTTTCCTATTTCAGCCTGTAGAAGTGACACTGAATGCAGATGAGCTGTTACTAAATCAAGGAAAGAAACTAGCATTACCAGATATTTTTAACTGGTACCAAACATACTGGTAATCCTTTTTAGCATGACTTCAGATATATCGGATTACTTTGAGGGCTTTGGTAACTGCCACAACCAGGGCAGATATTTTTGTCCTGCTTCATTTGAATATCTGTGACAAAATGTGTAACATTTCATCTGTGTTTTGGTTTTTTTGCATGTCATTTCTATTTTTTACTTAAATTGCTTTCAACACTAAGTTTACTTAACCATAATTAGCAAAATGTTTCAACACACTTATTTTCCCTAAAAATAAATTATAAAAGAATTCCGTATAGAAATAAACAAACAAAAAACCCCAAAGAAAACAAAACAAGTGCAAGACCCACTAACTTTTCATCCCATATATAAGTAGAAAAACAAAGTTTAAACTCCAAGCAAGGATTACCAGACCACTACAAAAATGCAGGTATGAATTAAGAACAGAAATGTTTTACATAGAACAGGGTTACTCTAATAATAAAATTACTCATTAATTGTGCATTAAAAAATATCAGCTACAGTACTGAACTTCAGACTCTTTCATCTCTTTGAAAAAAGAATGAAATATATTAATTAATCCTGCAAGAAAACTACCTTGTATGCTGGAATGCAAGGTTTAAAAACTAACATTAATGAAATTTCCTAAAATTCTATTTCCTTCTTGGCTTATTAGTCTTCTTACCAGTCTAGTTATGACATTTAATCTATATGATCATTATTAATCACTAGCCATTATACTTTTCCTTACAAATTCCTGTGTCTGGTTCACATTTACCAAAAAAAAAAAAAAAATTAAAAAAAAAAAAGAGAGAAAAAATCTGAACTTGGCTACAATACACAAGTACAACTGCACTTATCTTAGAAAATCTATTTTAAGAACCCAATTATGGGACAATTCAGCAAGAGATTCTACTCATAAATTCAGCAGCCAAAGCCATCAACCCCTATATATCTTATACGGTCCATTGGATGATGGTTAAAAAATAAAGTGATGTCAGGGAGGGTATGACACATTGAACTGAGGACTTAAATCACTTTGGCTTTTCTGCACCTTTGTTGTCTGAGCTGAACTTGGATAAGCTGCCTGTTCAGGACTCAGAGTCAATTATCACTGATAATTTTTTCAGCTATAAAATGACTGTAGTACATACTGCAATTACTGAAACACTGAACCAAAGCATCATAATTGGCATCAATAATCATTTTGCCTCAGTAAAGACCTGTTTGAACAGTGTGTTGCTGTATTAAATGTTTCAGAATTAAGTTACAGCATATTAAATATCAAAACAATGTGCATAGATAAAAAGTCAGAACATTTTCCCCAGAAAGTGTCTTATTTAAGAGTCAAAGTTATGAAATTTGTCAATACATGTGTTCAAGTTGTCTTATTTCCACACCATTAAACAGAGGCTGTAACAGTAACTAGGAAACAAAGACTTTTTGTTCAAAATGCACAAGGCATAAGAAATACAGATACACATAGATTTAAAGCTGTTACTTTATT